>JAODAL010003496.1:105000-172825 GCA_025379985.1 Phyllomedusa bahiana
TGATCCATTCTGTGTGATCTGTTTTTACTGTGGTGAAATTAGCAATCTTATCAAGTATGAAGTGTACAGGAGATTGAAAGAAGCAAAAAAAGCTTTTTTTTTTTCCAAAACCCCTATTTTTATTATTAGAGGTTATTTTTTACCCAAAAATAATATTAGAGGTTCTTGTGTATGCCTTATGTATAAACGTGTGTGAAAGTCAGTTCATCCCAGTGGCCCCTTAGGGACGGGAAAATCTTTTCCCAAGTGGGGGAGAAATTTTTTTAAAAAAGCGGGGGAAAAGGAAATCTCGATGGGGAATAAAAAAAAGGGAGACCCCAAAAACCTGATGTTGTTGTGTCACTGGCGGCACAACAAACCTCAAAGCATATCACCGAGTATCTCCTCCAGAGGACCGATGGATATAATTTCTCCAGGATCTTCAATAGCTGGTGATTGGTAGATTTATTATATAGCGCATGCTGCCTATAGATGCAACCTTTCTCCACTGGGTACGGGGCTTGCCCCAAAGAGAAATTTCCAAAAGGAAAATTTAAAAAATGCTTGTCTGAAAGTTTAAAATGGGGGAAAGGTCGCTGGCGCTTGCTTGTATGAAAATTTAATAAAAAAAATGAGGGGAATCATTATCCTTGCAAATTACTATGAATTTTTAAAATTTAAAAAAAATTTTAAAAAAAAGGGGGAAAAAAACTGATAAAAAAAAAGAGAAACCCGGGGTTTTCCCCAAACCCAATTTAAGGGGAAAACTTTTCCCAAATTTGGGCTTTTAAATAGACAACGGAACAGGGGCTCCAGCGAGAGTGTCTGTGGGAGGGGGTAAAAAGGAACCAAAAAACAAAAAATTTTATGTTGTTTTAACATAAATCAAATTTTAAAAATAACACTATCATGTTTGCATAAAAACATAGATTTTACAAAGAAAGACAACTTTTTTGTTTCTAATTGATTCCATCATTGATGAGTGTGCCGTCCGAGTTCAACAAGCAAGTGCCAGCAACCTTTCTCTATTCCCTATCTATAGCTGCTTTTACCCGAAAGACAAGCTTTTTTTAAAAAAAGCATGAGGGGTTTAATTTCCGGAAAAACGGCCCAATTTTGGGTTTTAAAACCAATAATACATTTTGAATTCCAGCAAGTAAAAACATCATTGCTAATAGCACCACCTTTTGGAAAAAAGACAAAGTTCCAGCTTTTGCATTTTGAGCAGTGTTATTCGCTCTGACACACAGCAGTAAGAACGAATAACACACGTACGCTGGATCTCTGTCTTTTTTTAAGCTGGAACTCTGTCTTTAGTGCCACAAGGTGCTGCTTATAGCAAAATATTTCCTTGCTGGAATTCAATAAAGTAGATTGATTTTAACAGAAGTTAGACCGTTGCCCCTGGATTCCCCCCTCCCCTTGTTTTGTTTTCCCTTTTAATTTTCCCTTTTTTTAGTGAGTTTTCAATAATGACCCCTCAACCATCGGGGGGCCCCTTTTTCCCCCTAAATAGGGTTTCCCTTTAATGCTAGAGCTAAACTGAGACTTGTTTGGGGGGGCTACCTAAAAAATTTTAAAAACCCCTGAAATTTTAAACCCTGTTTTGCAGTCCACAAGATTTAATAGCACTACAAAAAAATCTCAGTATAGCCCTAGTCTAACATAGTCTTATGTGCAGCCCTACAGCTTACATTTCTCATTTTGCTTGTTATTAATATGGCAGGGGAAAGTCCACAGTACCAGTGTATTCTGTTCAGTTTCAGCGAACACGCTCTTCCTTTCCTCTTTTTTTGTTAGAGAAAGGCGGGGAAGAGATCTGTCAATCACAAGCAGAACTAAAATCAGTGGACAGTTCCCAACTCCCTCTCTGTGTTGAATGGAGAGGAGCCAGTCCCTGAAAATATTACACTTACCTTTATCGTGTTACATCTTTGTTTGGTTGGAAATCCCCCCCTTTAAAAGGGGGGAAATGTGCCCATAAAAAATGACTTATTTTTTAACTCACATTTTATTTTAAAATTTTTTTTTTATTGATTAGTTTTTAAAAAAAAAAAATGTCATATCATTTTTCAATATTTTTTTAAAATATCTTAAGTCCTACAGTTTTCATTTTGGGCCCACTAAGCCTAAAATAGTTTTGATACTTCCGTTCTTTTGAGAAGATTTTCAGTAGTCGCTCAGTAAAAAACAGGGTTACAATAAAAAGGTTTGAAAACCAATGTTTTATAGAAAACCACAGGACCCCACCATTTTACAAGGAGGAATGGGTCAAATTTTCCCCCCCTCTCCTCCTCCCTGCACAGGGATTTTTTTCCCAGGTCCCCAGAACATGACAAGAAAACCCCCCTATAAAAAGTCAATGGGGGAAAGGGTCAGTCTTAAGTTCCTATGTGCATGAAGCTGCGTAAAAGTATCTCTCTGACTGCTGTTAAAGCAGTGAAAGAAAGGCCTAGTGGCCAAAGTGAAAACTGCAGGGCTTAAGAAATTTTTAAAAAATATTGAAAGTGAAAGGGGGGGGGGAAAAAATTTAAAAAAAAAAAAAACCAAAAAATTTTTAAAAAATGTTTTAAATAAAAACGGGACTTAAAAAAATGATATTTTTGGTTTACCCCATTCCCTTTTAAAAAAAAACATGAACCCCAGAAACCCATGCTTGTGATCACCCCTTGGAAAGGGACATATTAAACTACAACACTCCCAAAAATTATCCCCTTTTAAATTAAAATGTTAAAAGCACTGAAAATACTCAATTTATTTTGTCCCTTTTTTTTTTACTAACTTCTAAAGGTTCTTTATGTTGAACTGTGTTAAAGACTTTGCTGAAATGACAAAAAACCCTCCCGGGAACCCCCCTTTATCCAGAACTTTTTGTGGCATAGATAAAAAAGTCAATGAACTGAGTTGGGGATGAAACTGCCTTCAGTGAATGCATGCTGTTTTTTGGGTTTCCCAAAAAGTTTTTTTGGTTTTTTGGTGTGCAATTTTTCCCGCCCCTGTAGGAGAGTTTCATTATTTTTTTTTACTACAGGTTGTCGAAAATAAAATGTTCTGTAGTTACTTTCTTTTTTTATTAAACTTTCTTGTGGGTACAATTTTACCAAATTTTCCCCGTCATCAGGAACATTTTCATGTTAGAATGGACTATTAAAAAAAATTTAGTTAGAGGGTAAATAAAACACAAACGGAAATTTCCCTTTAAGGGAAAAATCTCATCAGTCAAACCCATTGTTTACATTATGTTTTTTTGTTAAAAAATTTTTGGTTATGTTTTTCTTAAATTTTTTCCCTATCCCCTAATAACATTATTAAATATCCAAAATCCTTTCAAATTTTCCCCAAATTTGGGGCCCCTAGGGTAAAAATAGGCCGATACTTCCCATTCTGGGGAGCAAGATTTTCCCGCACAAGCAGGATTTCACTGAAAGATTTAAAAGCAAGGTGTACAATTTAACCCCAGGGAAATCCACCGTCCCCAATAGGAGGGTAGTCACAGTTGACCCCTTTCCCCGGGACACCCGATTCTTTTCCCAAAGGGCACAGGGCATGCCCAGGGAAAATCCTGTAGAAGTCAAAAGAGTCTTTTTCTATGTCATGGGAAACTGGGTGTAAAGTTTCTCTCTAAATGTAAAAACAGCTCAGGGAAAAATGTTTTGCCTTTATTTATCAAAATTTTTTTAGAACAAATTAAAAAAAACACAGGGCAGAAAATAAAAATGGGTAAAAAAAAAAGAATAAATCAGTATCCCTTTTTTTAATTGGAAAAAAAAGAGTATAGATTCCCTTTAAGAACTCTGGGATTTTTTTTGGTTTTTCCCCCTCTGGGACCCTGCTTTTACCTCTGAATGTAGTTTAAAGGCCCCCATAGACAAAATATATGGGAAGAGAAAAAAAATGAACACTGAAATTATTTTTAAATGATCTGAGTTTATTTTTTTTTTGCATTTTGATTACTTTTTTTTGGGATGGTTTTTTATAAAGGATTCAATTGATAAAAAAATTTTGAGATGGGGGGAATTGATTCTTAAAGAAAGTGGAATTCGTTTTTGAATTTTTAGGAAAACTTCGGTTCTGAACGAATTTGAACTTTGGGGTAACTTCGGTGAAGGGAAAGGGGGGATTTTGATTGATAAAATTGGCTGCGAGCCATGGCGCTACATGGGGCCCAAAACACTCTGGGAAAAAAGAAGGGCATAAACCTGCTGACAATTTTTCAGAGATGAAACCAATTTAAGGGCCGGGGGGATTCTTTTGACGGGCACCCGGGACTTTATAAGGTCCGGGGGCCGACGCCGGGAGCTCACACCCTTTCCCCTCAATATAAGATCAGGGGGAAAGGGGCTGGCCCCCCCGGCCCGATTGGATGGCCCCCTCACTGAAGAACTGATTTTTATACAGCGATTTTTGTGGGGTGTCTCAGCTTGTCTCAGAGACTGCTTCTCTTAATGTTCTATTTCTGATTTTTTGGGGTATTGGATCTGAAATCCAGTGTGCGTCCACTGCAGCTGCATATACATTCAATATCCAAGTGGGATCTAAGCCAGTTCCTGTTGTATTCATTTAAAGACATCAGCGTTTTACAATACAAATACCACTTCATTTTTGGCTGCTCAATTCTATTGCGCAATTTACATCCAGGGGTTAATTAAGCGTTGTTTTGCTGGTGTGCTGACCCCAAGAAACCGTCATTTTCAACGCCAAAATATATACATTTTTCCTGTAGCATAATTCACAAGCGAAGGTTAATTACAATTTTATCTCTTGTTGTGTGGCGTAGAAAACACGCAATTGTAACACGCTACAAAGCTACTAGTTTGTGGTTGCTCAATTCTTTTGCGCAATTTACATCCAGGGGTTAATTAAGCGTTGTTTTGCTGGTGTGCTGACCCCAAGAAACCGTCATTTTCAACGCCAAAATATATAAATTTTTCCTGTAGCATAATTCACAAGCGAAGGTTAATTACAATTTTATCTCTTGTTGTGTGGCGTAGAAAACACGCAATTGTAACACGCTACAAAGCTACTAGTTTGTGGTTGCTCAATTCTTTTGCGCAATTTACATCCAGGGGTTAATTAAGCATTGTTTTGCTGGTGTGCTGACCCCAAGAAACCGTCATTTTCAACGCCAAAATATATACATTTTTCCTGTAGCATAATTCACAAGCGAAGGTTAATTACAATTTTATCTCTTGTTGTGTGGCGTAGAAAACACGCAATTGTAACACGCTACAAAGCTACTAGTTTGTGGTGGCCCAATTGTTTGGCGCAATTTACATCCAGGGGTTAATTAAGCGTTGTTCTGCAGTTGTACTCAGTAAAAGAAACTTTGTTTTTCACCGCCACAGAAGAAATTCTGTAGCATAATTCATATCCGAAGGTTAATTAAGCCTGTTTGTGCTTTTATATTCAGTAAAATACACAGAGTTTTTAAACGGCACATACAAGTCAATTTTTCCTGCCCATTTGTGGAGCGCAATTTATATCCAAGGGTTACCCAAGCTTCTTAGTGGGTTCATTTACAGGGTGTGTATTTATCATATACAGATATCTTCATCAAACAGTGTCTGTACATTTTAGAACAAACAGTATGTCAGACAGAGAGGTGGCAGGCTCTTCACCTGCGAGTGGCAGAGGCACAAACATTCCTGGAGCAGGTCGCAGCACAGCAAGGGGACGTCGCAGCAGGGGTCACTCGGTGAGGCCACAACTGCCGCTGTCATCTAGCGGCCGTGTACTGACTAGCAACCCAATGGTTCTTGATTGGTTGACTAGGTCATCCACTTCCTCCCAGATGACATCTGACAACCCCAGCCAAGAGTCGTTGGGAACGTCAGACACAACCCTTAGTTGGCATGGCCCGGGAGCGGGTCAGCGGCCCTCACCTGTCCTCAACCCGCCTCTGTCCCATCCGGTTCCCTCAGCCAGAGATCTACTATGTGGTCTGGGCTCAGCGCCACTATATAGCGAGGATGAACAATTTGAGGAGGGCAGTCAGCAGCTACTTGGCAGCGAAGAAATGGGGCCAATATCCCCTGCTTCTTGCAGTAGGCGGCAAAGTATAGATGTTGAGAGTGGCATGGGAGGTCATGTTGTGAGGGGTCAGCCTCTGCATACCAAGACTGGTGATGAGGACAGCAGTGACGATGAAACACAAATAGATGATGATGTAGCCGACCGCACTTGGGAGCCGGGTGAGGCAAGGGCTTCATCATCGTCAGGAGAAGAGGGCGTCAGCTTGCGCGTCAGGCAGCGGCGCAGCCAGCAAGTGGGTCGTGTGGCCGTGAGTCAGCAGGATAGCAGCAGTGTGAGGTCGGGAGCCAAGCAGCCACGGGGTAAAAAACCCGCTTCGCAGGTCCAAGAAAGTAGCGGCACAGGGGCTCAGCGAGGCAGTGGCAGCAGTAGTCACTCAGTGCGGAGCGTTGGCGGTAAAATCCGATACTCGGCGGTGTGGCAGTTCTTTGCTAAGACACCGGAGGAGCCGAATATGGGTATATGTAGAATCTGTAAGCAGAAAGTGAAGCGTGGCCAGGGAGCTAATGTTGGCACCATGGCCCTGCGTCAACACATGCAGCGTCACCATCCGGTGGCCTGGGAGAAACGTGGCTCAGATGTGGTGGTCCATCCTGCCGCCGCAGCAGCAGCGCCCAGTGGCACGCATGCCATTGCAGCCAGTCAAGGCTCCACCACCTCTGCAGAAGGGAGCTGTTTCTCTTTGACATCATCTCCCGGTCCAGATGCTCCTGCTCCTCGCTACTCATGGCGCCAGCAGTCGTTCAGCGAGGCGATTGCAAAGAGACAACAGTATGCGTCCAACCATCCTAAGGTGCAGCAGCTGACCGTGCTCCTGTCCAAGTTGTTGGTACTGCAGTCCCTCCCTTTCCAAAAAGTGGACTCTGCACCATTCAGAGAACTAATGGCTTGTGCCGAGCCGAGATGGAGAGTTCCAAGCTGTAATTTCTTTTCCAAAAAGGCAGTACCAGCACTTCATAAATATGTAGAACAGAAGGTGGGCCAGTCCTTAAGCTTATCGGTTTGTTCCAAGGTGCACGGCAGCGCGGACGTCTGGAGCTGTAACTACGGTCAGGGCCAGTACATGTCCTTTACGGCCCACTGGGTGAATGTGCTTCCGGCCCAGGCACACCAACAACTTGGACAGGAGACGCCGCTTTCTCCTCCACGTTGTCAAACTGCTGCTCCTGCGCCAATGTCCGCCTCCTCCACCACCACCACCATCTCAGCCTCCACAAGTACTGCTCCATCATACCACATGTGTAGGGCACAGCGGTGTCACGCAGTTCTACACCTGGCTTGCCTCGGCGAACGAAGTCACACGGGAGGAACTGCTCCGCGTCATGCAGCAAGAAATCGATGTGTGGCTTTCTCCGCGCCAACTGCAAATCGGAACCATGGTGACGGACAATGGGAGGAACATGGTGTCTGCGCTGCACCGAGGAGGGATGGTCCATGCGCCCTGCATGGCGCACGTGTTCAATCTGGTTGTGAAAAGGTTCCTGAAGTCTTCCACCGATCTTCAGAACATTCTGAAAATGGCCAGGAAACTGTGCATGCACTTTATCCATTCGTACAAAGCCAGGAACACCCTCCTTGAGTTGCAGCGGCAGAACGGCCTCCCCCAACACACTCTGATATGCGATGTTTCCACCCGTTGGAATTCCAGCCTGCACATGTTGGACCGACTGTATGAACAGAGAAAGGCCATTAACGATTTTTTGATGATCCAGGCAGACAGAAGTACTCCCCTGTGTAACTTTGATGTCAGCCAGTGGCAGCTCATGCGTGACACCTGACGTTTGTTGAGGCCATTCGAGGAGGTGACGTTATTTGTCAGTCGCCAGGACTACGGGATGAATAACGTCATTCCACTGCTTCATGTCCTGGAACAGATGCTGAAAAATCTGTCTGGGCAGGGGACTGGAGACGTGGCGACTACATCTCGTGGCCACATGAGTCCGGTGGGGACTGAAATGGAGGAGGAGGAGGACATTGGAGCAGAAGCAGTGTCTGGTGAAATGAGTGGATTTTCTACCCAGGTGACAAGAGAGGAGGAGCAGGAGCAGCTGGAGGAGGTGGATGGAGATGAGGAAGACGAGGCAGATGACCCCCAAGCACCGTGGCAGTATACAGTGGAAATGGAGGCAGGGAGCCCCTCGGAGTCACTTGTGCAGATGGCCCGCAGCATGCTTATTTGCCTGGCTAGTGACAGCCGAATAGTCAGCATCCGGCAGAGGGATGACTTCTGGCTCTCC
This sequence comes from Phyllomedusa bahiana, assembly GCA_025379985.1. NCBI lineage: Eukaryota > Metazoa > Chordata > Amphibia > Anura > Hylidae > Phyllomedusa > Phyllomedusa bahiana. The sequence continues at coordinate 113,247 of JAODAL010003496.1, forward strand.
ACCCTATTGGACCCTCGCTACCGGTCCAAAATGGGAGCCTTTTTCCCAGCTATTGAGAGGGAGGACAAACTCAAATACTATAGGGAAATCCTCCATAATCAGTTGGCCGCTGCCTATGTGCGGCATCGTCCCTCCTCTGACAGGTCTGACCGGGGGGTTCCTCAGCGCTCACGTACTACTGCCGCGGCTGCTGGGGGAAGGTGGGGGGGTAGGAGCAGTACCAGCTCCATCAGCAGTAACCTAAGTCTGGAGTCACTGATGAGCAGCTTCCTTCACCCGCCTACTGAGGAGGGTAGTCGTCAGCAGCAGGACCTGGTGCAGTCCCTGAACCAACAGGTGGTGGCCTACTTGGACAGCACTCTGCCACCCCAGTTAGAAGATCCGCTGGACTACTGGGCAGCCAAACTGGATGTGTGGCCGCAACTTGCCGAGTTTGCAGTGGAGAAGCTGTGCTGCCCGGCCAGTAGTGTGGCATCAGAGCGGGTGTTCAGTGCGGCGGGGGCCATCGTTACCCCAAGGAGACCCCGCTTGTCCACGGGAAATGTGGAACGACTGACCTTTGTCAAGATGAATCAGGCGTGGATCGGCCAGGATTTCCACACACCAATGCCTTAGGCGTCAGACTACATCAGCCATGACGCCTCACCCAAACTGTGAGAAATGAGTCTGGGTTCAAACTACCTGCCTCAGCCACTATTCTGATGCCGCCACCCGCCTGATGCCACACATCTGCTGACAGTTTCTCCATCTGCCACCAACCATCTTTACCAGGGACTGGTATTGCCACCCACCTCCACACTCTGTCATTGTGCCACTGTCTGACCTCATGCTGCTGCTGTGGCTGCTGCCGTGACCTCCACACTGTGTCATTGTCCCACTCTGTGGCCTACTCCTGTTTTTGCCACCTCCAGAATGTCATTGTGCCACTGCCTGACCTCATGCTGCTGCTGTGGCTGCCGTGACCTCCACACTGTGTCATTGTCCCACTCTGTGGCCTACTCCTGTTTTTGCCACCTCCAGAATGTCATTGTGCCACTGCCTGACCTCATGCTGCTGCTGCCGTGACCTACACACTGTGTCATTGTGCCACTGTCTGACCTCATGCTGCTGCTGTGGCTGCTGCCGTGACCTCCACACTGTGTCATTGTCCCACTGTCTGACCTCATGCTGCTGCTGCCGTGACCTCCACACTGTGTCATTGTGCCACTCTGTGACCTATTCCTGTTTTTGCCACCTCCAGAATGTCATTGTGCCACTGTCTGACCTCATGCTGCTGTGGCTAGCGCCGTCACCTCCACACTCTGTCACTAATGTTGCCACCTGAGCTCTCAGCTTTTTTTTTCCAGCTTTCTCTGGCATGACTTTATCAGGCAACATTCCCGCTTCAGTTTTTTGGTCAGTTTTGCCCTCTTAAGTGCCCAGGGAATTTTATAGTGAAGCGATTCTAAGAGCGGCGGCAGTCATGTACGTGTCATACTAAAACACAACATTGTATGAAGACCAAACCAAGCTCCCTCTGCATATTTAAGCATGGCACAACGTTCTACAGCACCCTGCAGGCTCTGTGCAGCCTGGAAATAGCTGTTTTTTAACGTGATTCGTGCCGAAGTAATTCAGAACGAAGTTATTTTTTGCCGAGAAATTCGGCGAAGTGAACGAAACGAATTTCGGGAAATTCGCCCATCTCTAATAAAAATGCTTTATTTTTTACAACTAAAATATAAGAAAAAGAAATGTGCTTGCCACTCCCTTGTAACAACATGGCCAGAACCCAATCGATCCTTGAATGAAAAAGGCGTATTCTGTCATGGACAGCTCACTAACTGCTGACTTGCAGTCGAAGGAATCCAAAAATACTTGAAACCTTGAAATGGGCAGGTTCCCAACATTAATAAACAATTGTATATACGTTTATTTCACATAATTAAAAAATTCATATTCCCAAAAAAAGGCCTGAAAAGGCTAAATATACATGTGACCACACTATGCTTACGTGTTTCAGAACTAGACATTCCTTGTTCTTCTTCTTTGTATTAAGGTGCACTTGATCCACGCTGTAAAATTTGTATCTTTATGGGAAAGACCGATCCAAATGCTCCTCGCCATAAACAGCAAACCATGATCTTGGTTCCAATGGACACACCTGGCGTGAAAGTCCTGAGACCTCTTACTGTCTATGGATTAGATGACGCTCCAGGTAAAAAGATCAATCCTATATAATTGTCTACATTAAATAACTAATAGTATGAGATGAATATGTTCGTACCAAAACATATACTTTTATGATTGTTTCTTCATGTCCCCTCTAAATTGTCTTTTTTCTTTCCAAAGCCGGACATGGAGAATTGCAATTCGACAATGTGTGTGTGCCTAAGGAGAATATATTACTGGGTAGAGGTAGAGGATTTGAAATTGCTCAGGGCAGATTGGGTCCAGGGAGAATACATCATTGTATGAGGCTCATTGGAAATGCAGAAAGGTCCTTATCTCTTATGAAACAAAGAGTAAGTTCCCTTTACCCTCATTAAAGCCATATATAATACTCTCAATGTATGCTACCCTGGGAATTTCTACTTCCGTAATATTTCACACCAGTTATGCAGATGTTTGAAGTCATATACATTTTGTCACAAGTTGTGTAATCCCCATTGATATGTTAACAACAACTTTTTTTTAACCAATTATCAAAACGTCAATTCCTGCACAAACAGAAAAAACTAAATTTGCTGCATGGAAATATTTCTTTCTGTAGCCTGTATAGTGCCTATATATACCAAAGCTAGGTACAGTGATCTTTATTCAGACATTATTTTTTCAGTCCCCACTGGAGCTCACAATCTAATTGCCCTTCTTCAGGAACACACAAGAGTTAAAGGGGATTTATCAATTCATCAATGCGGCTGTTTTCTTTGAGTTTTAGCTTCTCACTTCCTCAAATCCAGGGGTGTTGCTTCTCCTCCCAGCTGGGCATTTCTTAACTGAAGGGGTATGACATCATCCACCCTCCCTCATTGTTTGTGCTCGCTCCTGAGACAGTGTCCTTGTGTGAGAGAAGAGGGAGTGGATAGCAGAGCTCTGCAGACATCCTCTAATGGAGAGTTTGCTGCCTGGAGTGATGTGCTGCTAACCTCCCTCCCTGGATGGATGGATGGATGGATGGCAGGCAGGATGGACGTATGGACGGATGGACGTATGGACGGATGGATGTATGGACGGATGGATGTATGGACGGATGGATGTATGGACGGATGGATGTATGGACGGATGGATGAATGGACGGATGGATGAATGGACGGAGGGACGGAAGAATGGATGGACGGAAGGATGGACGGATGGATGAATGGATCCATCCTGGCTGCAAAGAGACCATGTTCACTGCCGTGTGATTGCACTGACATGAAGCGAAGCGGAAGTTGTTTGCTTAGTAAAATGACTCCAAGCTACTGAGCATGCCCGGACTCATTTTACTAGTAGCAGAGGAACACTGAGGCAGGGGGGAGCAGGGAGCATGCGCAGTAATGCGCGCTCCCGTGGTTACGACCGGGGGCTGGGTGAAATGCTAATGAGTAGAGCCGGCAGCCAATAGAAGGCCAAGGGGAGGAATCCGACCGGAGCAGCTGAACAGTAAGTACAGCACACTAAAGGAAGAGAGACAGTGAAAACAAGACCACTTTGCTAATGACACCCTATTGCAAAATTGATTGTTTTCACTCTCCCCTTATTCTGAGACCCATTCTGTGAAATGATACAACCCCTTTAATTTATTACAAAGCCTATCAGTATATTATGGAGTGTGAGAGAGTACTCCGGGAAACACATGCAAAACTCAAGATAATACATACTCCATGTATGTGGAGCCAAACTGGTGTCTTTGGCTGAGGTTGAGTCTAGGACCCCAGCACTGCTAGACAACAGTGCTAACTACTGAGCCACCATGCTACTCCAAACTATGTAGATTCCTGTAAAATATATTACTAGGCAAGTAGTGACGTTGTAATGTTTAAGGTTGCACAGTAAAGAGTAAGTTACAGCCTGTATCTAAAGAATATTAATCTTGGTTCGTTTTCTTGTTACAAAGGTCATGAACATGAAACAGATTGAGATTGATTGGTTACACTCTGTGTACACAGTGAGAGCTCTACGTTTTACCTAAGCTTGGGAAATTATCCCCATGTATATGTCACACATAACTGAAGGGCTCCATTCACCTGAGAGAGGCCAAAATAGTGTATTTTTTTCTTCCGTCAAGCTGGAATACCCCTGTTTTTAAACTTTAGAGGAAGATGCAGCAGGCTGCGCTTTTTGGGGGGGGCCATCATAGAAAAATATACCACATGAAATAGATTATTTTGCAATATGCCTTATTGGGCAATATATGCCACAGTACAGCTACACACTGGCTTAAGTTGTGTAGCTATAGGTTGTCCCACTTTAGACAATGATGGCATATCGCTAGGATATGCCATCATTGTCTGATAGGTCCAGGCTCCACCTCTGGGACCTACACCGATCTCATAAATGCGCCCCGAAACCTGAACAGAGAGCAGGTTGTGATTCTCCCATAGACATGAATGGGAGTTCTGATTACGGCCGAGCATCGCCACTCAGCTAAACTCGTAACTCCCATTCATGTCTATGAGAGAGTCCCGACCACTTTTCTATTCAGAACAGAGAGGTTTCAGGGCTCGTTTAGGAGAAAGTTCCGGGTTCCACTTCCAGGACCCAGACCTATCAGACAATGATAGCATATCCTAGCAAATGCCATCATTGTTTAAAGTGGGACAACCCCTTTAATCCTAGCAAGGGCTATGATTAAGGGGTCAAGTAGCCTTAAACGCATAAGCGTGTCTGTTCTTATGCTACATGGTTTTAATTATAGATACATTTTGGATTTATTTTTCTAATTTACACTGGACTTTTTTCTACATTGTTGGGGCAGTGGCCGTGTACAGTCCGTGCGTTTTTGGATATCGTGAGATGGGTTTTCTTTTTGTTTTAATTCTGATTTAGAGCTGAGTTTGTCCCTTTTACTGGGTGGTTCTTATAAAAGACACTGTAATTCTGTTTATGGCTGTGATAAAACGAAGAAAGGTATGTCACATGATCCTTCTTAAAGGGTATAACAGGTAATAAAAAATGCATTACCTGCAATAAAAAAGAGCAGAGATCTCACATCATGTTACTGCGTACATTTTTTGATGAATGCAGGTTTTTTTTTTTATTTTCTTCTATGTAAGGTAACTGAACTTAATTACAAAACCAACTGCATTCAACAGAAAACACATGTAGTAACATGACGTGAGAATCCAGCCTACAGTGCTCCTGACTGGTTACAGACTAGTGATCAGAATTGCTTGATGACCATTGATGGACCAATTACTAGCATCAGTGGTGTACGGTACCAGTGCATTATATAGCTTAAAGGGGTTTTATCGTTTGAAGCTTTCGCACACTTGAGCTGATTCTATCTGTTTCAGTTTCAAATGCAGGGGTGAGTCTCTTCTCTTAGTAGTCGTGTATCTCCTCCCAGGAGGTGAGTCTCCCCTCACTGAAGAGTTGTGACATCATCATTCTGTGTGAAGCAGGGTAAGGGAGAGAACGTCAGCTCTGCAGCCCTCCTGCAGTGTTCTTATGGCTGCAGAGTTCTCATTCTTCTGGCTGCATAAGCTTCTCGTAAACAGGGCCCCTGTATTGCTGTAACCAGAACACCTGTAATGGTTTAATCAGTTTTACACACAGCCTGAACTGATGAAACGTGAAAAATACACACTGCCCTCCTCCCCCTCTGTTATCAGGCAGGAAATAGAGCAGACTGTATAAGGCTGTCATATGGGGGGAGCACAGGGTATAAGACTGTGTTATATGAGGGGAGAGTGAATCTATCAGCTAGAAAGTCAGTAACTGCCCAGATCGTTCACCTTAGAGCTGGGAGATGAGTATAGAGCCATCAGCCATCTCAGACAGTTAGTGTCACTTTTGATTTACAAACCTCAGAGGGGATTAAGCACGGAGTGCAGGCAGCCAATCACATCACAGGGGGGCGTTTCCTGTCTGGGGGCGTGTCCAAACAGGCTTAATGACATAGCAGACAGCCAATCACAGAAAAAGGGGGCGTGTCCCATCCAGCTGCAGCAGAAATAGCTATAGATGCACAGTTTAGCTCATATCTGCTATACTCTGTGACTTAGGTAAAGCAAACCAGTTACGAAAGTGCTTACTTTTACTGTCCCCATCATTAGAGATATGATTTTTGTGGCGAGAAAACCCCTTTAATGCTAAGATGAATCTCAATAAGTTTTTACTGTTCTTAGGTCTTATTGGGAAACAATCTCCTACTAAGGGTGCATTTACACGGTGTGGTTCTCTTGCTGTTGAAAAAAAAACCCATCAAAACCACAACCAGATAAATGTGATTTGCCGAGGTTTTGCAATCTCTGGTAATTGGCAATGCATTTTTACAGGTGACTTATCTTTATTTACCATTTTTTCTCTGGAAAAACCACATAGCCAATTACCACATCATAAAACCGTGACAAATCACGCTAAAAACGCATGTTTTTTACTAGAACAAAACAGCACCGTGTGAATACACCATTCGTTTGCTGCTACCATATGTCTAAAATCATTAATAATAAATATTGTAGCAGTGTAGCTGCTTAAAGATGGGTTTACATTGAAAAGTGGGATATGTCAAGCAACAAGTATGCATTAAAGCAGAGAAAGTGTTTTGGTGTGTGCAAAACAAAAATGGTGTAAGGGCCTCTTTAGGTGCTTTGAAAAAAGTATGATCTACTCTCTCAAGGCATCCAGAACAGGTACGGATATGTGCGTCGTCCTGTGCTAGGCGCTCACCCTAGTAGCTTCTAAAGTTATTTTCTGTATTTGGAAGCTGGACGAACAATTTTTTTTCATTTTATTATGTTATCCCATTGCTGTGTTTTAATATAAATAAAATAGTTGTTGTGATGAATATGGAATATAATTTGATCCAAGTCGATCACTGGATCATGAGAGGTCAGGGGAAGCCAAATGTTCTCAATCAAGATAGGAAGTAAGCCCTCACCAGGGAGCCCCTCCTCAAAGGACTATCATTATTCATTTCACACGTTATGACAGACCTCAAGGAACCAAGACAATGGTTAGTCAGAGGTATGAAGCTAATCAAAGGCCCAAGCCAGCCTTTTAGAAGCCATTATTCCCTAATGAATTATGGGATTACTATATATCACACCCACATACCAGTTTCATGTTGGAAAATGGAATAGGGAGATATGAAGAATGGCTACTAGGAACCTGGCCGCCAAACCGTGTTTGGTATCAGAATGTAGGTGGGGTGCAGCCAGGTCCAATGATACCAGCACTGCCTTTCTGTGACCTCCCCGGGAGAAGTTAAGATTATTTTAGGTTATAGGTCCAAGCACTCAGCCCAGAAGGAAGGTGGGGGCATTAAAGGGGTTGTCTCGCTACAATGATTGGGTTTTAATTAAAAGATCTTTAAAAAACAAGCAGCTTTGCAATATATGTTCATTACAAATGTCCTACTGATTTTGAGCTAGCCCTGTTAGTAGTACTACATCAGCTTCTCAAGTTTCTATAGCAGCCGACCTGTTGATCCTTATCTTACTGGCTGTCAGGTCTGAATGACTCATCACCTTTGAAGACAGGTCTGAGCAGAGAGCCCCTCCCGCACAGAATGCTTCTGTAGTGGAGGGAGGGGGGAGGGAGGACTCTGGCGTCTGTGTCCATGCTGCCTGGATTAACCCTGTGTGTGCCTGCTTCCTCCTGCTCTCTACACAGATAGATGTGACAGCAGTGACCCTGTGTGTTACTATAATCATGATGTGTCTTTGGAACTGTGACTATACTAATACTATACAGATCAGGCATGTGAATACTTTATGCTCTCCTGTATTAGTGAGACATCCTGAGTATAGTAACACTTCCCTTGTTGTTGCTGGAGATGTGGAGACTTGTAAGCTAAGCAGGGGATATAGGAACACATGCATCCTCTCTGCTCTTTTATTAGCACACCACTTCACATTCCTCTCTACACTCATAGATCAGCCCTCTCCTGCAACAGACCTAGGCAGGCACACACAGGGTGAACTCTGGCAGCAAACCCCCACCCCCCCCCCCCGGTAGAGAAGTTAAGTAGCTGCCTGTGTGGTGAGGGGGGGGGGGGGCGGGCGCCGAAGAGACAGACCAAGAAGCACGCCCCTCAGTTCAACTTACCAGGCTCACTGACAGGCTGAAAGCTCGTAATGAGACAACTCCTTTAAGCCATCCTAGGGGTGACCAGTTTAGGATAAGAGCATGTGCTGTGCAGCAGCTCGGGGTTGTCTTTTGAGGGGGTTATGCCATGTAGCATATCAGAAGGAACCAGAAACTCGTTTGCGTCACACGCCCCTCTATGTGGCTGCACAGCACAAAGGCCTAAACACTATGTGACTGACTTATCTACTTCATTCTGTCTGTAACCCATACCTGTAATTGCATTTAGACTTTTATATTTGTATTTACTGTATATAGTGTCTTGTCTAGTGTGCCCTTAAATATTAAATTTAATCTTGGACTGCTGTTTTATCTCAACCCACGAATCCACGCGTCCATGGTCTCGGTTCTACAGTATACACTACCAGGACTTGTTTCTGGCCCGATATGTTCTTGTTTACGGACCAGGATTATGCCTATGGGCTGACAGGGCTCTATTTCACTGGCAATAGTGAAAAAGGATTTCTCAGCCGGTCAGGGTTGTGAGCGAGTGTTGTGCCACACCGACAGTCCCGTGGGTTCCTCTCTCTCACTCTGCGTGCCTCCCTCTGCCAGGTGGACAGGGGGTGTTTGTGAAATGGTATCCAGCTGACCTTATGTACCCTTATGGAGTGTGGAACATCACTTATATGTCACATATTGGGTTCAGAACCATATTGAACCAGAGGTTCCTGACGCGTCGACTAATAAAAAGAGGCTGTTTGTGACCGTTGTGGACAGTTTAAGTGGTTGTAGATCACCCCTCTCGCTCACCTGATCTGACATTGAGCAGGTAGAGATTCTGCTGCATGCTGAATGGGAAAGTTGTGAGACAAACATTCAACACCCAGCAGGTAACCTGCACATATCTTCTTCTAATTAAAAGGACAACTGCATGATACCTTGGGGTATCAGTTGTATGGGTAGCTGTCCCCCTCACATATTGCACTTTGTTTCTTTACTCCCAATGTCAGATTAGGTGGAAAAAAACATGCTGGATACTGGATAACCCTTTAAATGCTGTTGGCTATAACTGTTGGTGTCCCTGCTGATTTAAAGGAGTTTCCCGAAACTTTGAAATACCTCTCCAGCACCCCCCCCCCCACTGTGTTTAAATAGAAAAAATTAACCTATACTTACCTACTTCTTCCATCACCACTGGTCTAGCAATGCCAGAATTCCAGTGTTCCCCTTAGCCCGTGTTCACACGGCTTATCCAAGCCGTAATTGCGAGCCGGATTGCGCTTGCAATTCCAGCTTGAATAAGGGGCGGGGGTGGGGGCGCGGCCCGCCGACCCCATAGACTTCCATTATCCACGGCGTTTATTACGCCTGGATAATGTGCAGGTCACTTTCTCCCCGCCCAGCGGATTTGCCGAGCGGGGAGGAGCGACGGAATCCACGGTTCTCTATGAGAACAGTGGATTACCGTAATTACTGCTACGGATTGGCGCCGTACTGCAGCGCAAATCCGGCGCGCAGTATGGCCCCAATCCGCGCCGAAATAAGCCGTGTGAACGGCCCCTTAGTCGCTTCACTGATAACGTCACGTTTATGCATCATATGATGCTGCAACCGATCACTGACTTCTGTGGTCACATGCTGAGGCCAGAGATTAGTTGCAGTATCATGTGATTCATGAACATGATGTCATCAGTGAGAAACCAGGGGGAACAATGAAGATCTGGCATGGCTAGAGCAGTGGAGATAGGAGAGGTAAGTATGGATTCATTTTCTATTTTACCACAATGGGAGGTGGTAGGGAGGATTTTAAAAGTCTTGGAAAACCTCTTTAAGGCCTTCTACCCCTGGAGACGACGATTCTTTTACCTAAAATTGCTATTCTGTGTTTTAATTTTAAATGCTACTACATATTGCCAGGATAACAAACAAAACAAACATTTTATTCTACCACCTTAAGTACTGTTACTTTCTTTTATTCCTGTCAGGTAAAATCAAGAATAGCTTTTGGCAAACCTTTGGCTGAACAAGGCACTATCTTAGCAGATATTGCCAAATCCAGAGCTGAGATCGATCAAGCGAGGCTATTGGTGCTTAAAGCTGCTCATCTTATGGATACTGTAGGCAATAAGGTAAAGTCTTACCATTCTAATAAAAAAAAATGGTGCTAATAAAATCTATGCACTTTGGGCCAAATGTATGAAAACTGCCTAGGTCTAAAATTCACTTTGTTGCCCATAGCAACCAATCAGAGCGCCCCTCTCATTTCTCCAGTGCACTATATGAAATGAAAGGGGCGCTCTGATTGGTTGTTATGGGCAACAAAGTGAGTTTTAGACCTAGACAGTTTTCATACATGTAGCCAGGGGCGTCGCTAAGCAGATTCATTCGGGGCACGAGCCCCGAATGAATCTGCCTGTGCCCCGAGTCTCGGCGGCTCCAGGCCGCTGCGGTGGGCCTGGAGCGCACCTCAGTGCGGGCGGCGCCCGCCGATCTCTCTGACTGTGCGGCCGTTTCCCATCGGCCGCGCAGTCAGAGTCGGGGAGGAGGCAGGACGGATCATTCCCGTCCTGTCTGCTCCCCAGTATGTATCAGCGCTTGCTGAGCGCTGTACATACACGTGGGCGTCACAGGGGGCGTGACGCGCCGCTGTCATCACCCCCCTGCCGACGCTGGGATCCTCTGAGCCGGCAGCTCTGCCGGCCGAGGAGGTCCCGTGCCCCGCGAGACGGCGTAAGCAGCGTGATGACATCACGCTGCTTACACCGCTCTCAAGCTGCAGGACCAGGACGCGCGGGCCGGGCTCATTAGGGCAGTAGTTTTTTTTTTTAATTTTATTAGCTACAGGGCGGGCATGTGTGGCTACAGGGGGCATATGGCTACAGGGTGCATGTGTGGCTACAAGGGGGGGCATATGGCTACAGGGTGCATGTGTGGCTACAAGGGGGGGCATATGGCTACAGGGTGCATGTGTGGCTACAAGGGGGGGCATATGGCTACAGGGGGGGGGGGCATGTGTGGCTACAAGGGCGGGCATGTGTGGCTACAGGGGGCATATGGCTACAGGGTGCATGTGTGGCTACAAGGGGGGGGCATATGGCTACAGGGGAGGGCATGTGTGGCTACAGGGGGCATATGGCTACAGGGTGCATGTGTGGCTACGGGGGGGCATATTGGCTACAAGGTGTGCATGTGTGGCTACAAGGGGGGGCATATGGCTACAGGTGCATGTGTGGCTACAAGGGGGGCAAATGGCTACAGGGGGGGCATGTGTGGCTACAAGGGCGGGCATGTGTGGCTACAGGGGGCATATGGCTACAGGGTGCATGTGTGGCTACAAGGGGGGGCATATGGCTACAGGGGAGGGCATGTGTGGCTACAGGGGGCATATGGCTACAGGGGAGGGCATGTGTGGCTACAAGGGGGGGCATGTGTGGCTACAGGGGGCATATGGCTACAGGGTGCATGTGTGGCTACAAGGGGGGGCATATGGCTACAGGGGGGGCATGTGTGGCTACAGGGGAGGGGCAGTGTGGCTACAGGGGGCATATGGCTACAGGGTGCATGTGTGGCTACAAGGGGGGGGCATATGGCTACAGGGGGGGCATGTGTGGCTACAGGGGGCATATGGCTACGGGGGGGGGCATGTGTGGCTACAAGGGGGGCATTTGTGGCAACAAGGGGGGGGCATGTGTGGCTACAAGGGGGGGCATGTGTGGCTACAAGGGGGGCAAAATGGCTACAGGGGGGCATGTGGGGCTACAGGGGCATATGGCTACGGGGGGGCATGTGGGACTACAGGGGAGGGCATGTGTGGCTACAAGAGGGGGCATATGGCTACAGGGGGGCATGTGTGGCTACAAGGGGGGGCATATGGCTACAGGGGGGGCATGTGTGGCTACAAGGGGGGGCATATGGCTACAGGGGGCATATGGCTAATGGGGGGGCATATGGCTACAGGGGAGGGCATGTGTGGCTACAAGGGGGGGCATATGGCTACAGGGGAGGGCATGTGTGGCTACAAGGGGGGGCATATGGCTACAGGGGAGGGCATGTGTGGCTACAAGGGGGGGGCATATGGCTACAGGGGAGGGCATGGGTGGCTACAAGAGGGGGCATATGGCTACAGGGGAGGGCATGTGTGGCTGCAAGGGGGGGTATATGGCTACAGGGGGGGGCATGTGTGGCTACAAGGGCGGGCATGTGTGGCTACAGGGGGCATATGGCTACAGGGTGCATGTGTGGCTACAAGGGGGGGCATATGGCTACGGGGGGGCATGTGGGGCTACAGGGGGCATGTGTGGCTACAAGGGGGGGCATGTGTGGCTACAAGGGGGGGCATGTGTGGCTACAGGGGGGGCATGTGTGGCTACAAGGGGGGCATGTGTGGCTACAAGGGGGGGCATATGGCTACAGGGGGGCATGTGTGGCTACAGGGGGGGCATTTGGCTACGGGGGGGCATGTGGGACTACAGGGGGCATGTGGCTACAGTGGGGCTATGGCAGAGGGGGCATTGGTACAGGGGGGGCATGTGTGGCTACAGGGGGGGCATATGGCTACAGGGGGGCATGTGGGGCTACAAGAGGGGGCATATGGCTACAGGGGGGGCATGTGTGGCTACAAGGGGGTGCATGTGGGGCTACAGGGGGTGCATGTGGGGCTACAGGGGGGGCATGTGTGGCTACAGGGGAGGGCATGTGTGGCTACAGGGGGCATATGGCTACAGGGGCATATGGCTACAGGGGGCATATGGCTACAGGGGGCATATGGCTACAGGGGGCATATGGCTACAGGGGGGGCATGTGTGGCTACAGGGGAGGCATGTGTGGCTACAGGGGAGGGCATGTGTGGCTACAGGGGAGGGCATGTGTGGCTACAGGGGAGGGCATGTGTGGCTACAGGGGAGGGCATATGGCTACAGGGGAGGGCATATGGCTACAGGGGAGGGCATATGGCTACAGGGGGCATATGGCTACAGGGGGGGCATGTGTGGCTACAGGGGAGGGATGTGTGGCTACAGGGGAGGGCATGTGTGGCTACAGGGGAGGGCATGTGTGGCTACAGGGGAGGGCATGTGTGGCTACAGGGGGGGCATATGTGGCTACAGGGGGGCATATGGCTACAGGGGGGGCATATGGCTACACGGGGGGGCATATGGCTACAGGGGAGGGCATATGGCTACAGGGGGGGGGCATATGGCTACAGGGGGGGGGGCATGTCTGGCTACAGGGGAGGGCATGTCTGGCTACAGGGGGGGGGGCATGTCTGGCTACAGGGGGCATGTCTGGCTACAGGGGGGGGCATGTGTGGCTACAGGGGGCATATGGCTACAGGGGAGGGCATGTCTGGCTACAGGGGGGCATGTGGGGCTACGGGGGGGGCATGTCTGGCTACAGGGGGGGCATGTCGGGCTACAGGGGGGGGCATGTGTGGCTACAGGGGGCATATGGCTACAGGGGAGGGCATGTGTGGCTACAGGGGGCATATGGCTACAGGGGAGGGCATGTCTGGCTACAGGGGGGGGGGCATGTCTGGCTACAGGGGGGGGCAAGTCTGGCTACAGGGGGGGGTCATGTCTGGCTACAGGGGGGGATATGGCTACAGGGGAGGGCATGTCTGGCTACGGGGACCATATGGCTACGGGGGGGGGGGGCATGTGTGGCTACAGGGGGCATGTGTGGCTACGGGGGGGGGGGCATGTGGGGCTACAGGGGGGGCATATGGCTACAGGGGGAGGGCATGTGTGGCTACAGGGGGGGGGGGGGCATGTGTGGCTACAGGGGGGGGGCATGTGTGGCTACAGGGGGGGGGCATGTGTGGCTACAGGGGGGGGGGCATGTGTGGCTACAGGGGGCATATGGCTACAGGGGGCATGTGTGGCTACAGGGGGTGCATGTGGGGCTACAGGGGGGGCATGTGGGGCTACAGGGGGTGCATGTGGGGCTACAGGGGGTGCATGTGGGGCTACAGGGGTCATATGGCTACAGGGGGGCATGTGTGGCTACGGGGGGGCATGTGTGGCTACAGGGGAGGCATGTCACTGGCTACAGGGGGCATATGGCTACGGGGGGGGCATGTGTGGCTCCAGGGGGCATATGGCTACAGGGGGGCATGTGTGGCTACAGGGGGGCATGTCACTGGCTACAGGGGGCATATGGCTACAGGGGGGGCATATGGCTACAGGGGGGGCATATGGCTACAGGGGGCATATGGCTACAGGGGGGCATGTGGGGCTACAGGAGAGCATGTCACTGGCTACAGGGGGCATATATGGCTAAGGGGGCATGTCACTGGCTACAGGGGGCCTATATGTCAAAGGGGGCATGTCACTGGCTACAGGGGGCATATATGGCTAAGGGGGCATGTCACTGGCTACAGGGGGCCTATATGGCTAAGGGGGTATGTCACTGGCTACAGGGGGCCTATATGGCTACAGGGGGCATGTCACTGGCTACAGGGGGCATATTATGTGGCTATGGGGGCAGTAACGTGGCTACAGAGGGCTAATCACCTGACTACAAGGAGCATATTACTGGCTAAAGGGGGCAGTAACCTGGCTAGAGGGGCTAATAACTTGGCTAGAGGGGGCTACAACCTGGCTACAGTGGGCTACTACCTGGCTATAGGGGGCAAATATTTACCTACAAGGGGGTAATTATTACCATTTGGGGCACTATAGATGGGGATTTTGTATAGAGATAGGAAATTGTAGAGAAACGCTGATAAAATGAGGAGTCTAAGATGTTTGTTTTGTAAATTTTTCAGTGAAGAGTTCTGGACGGTAGAAGACGTCATGGCGTGCTGGGCTGGATGGAGAAGAAGAAGGGAAATAGAACAACTCTTCAGAGACGTCTCCTGTAAGTCACTAAATGTAACTGCAGTGTAATCGCTTATATTTCTCCTGAGCGTCTACATACAAAGGCTTTTCTCTGTAAAAATACATCCGCAGTTCACAATGAGACGCAAAAAATTCCGTGTGCACCTGGCCCTACTCAGAAAAACTTAAGGGCCCGAGCCCCGGGTGTTTTGGGACCCTAGCAACGCCCCTGCATATGACCCTTAGTTCTATTTTGCTGTAAATAACATATTGGGGGAAAAAAATTAGGGGCAGATGTATCAATAGTGTTTAACTCTAAAACAATTAGACTAGACAGTCTTTCAATGCGCCACGTTTATCATAGTGTTCATAAATTTGGCACAGGTTAAAACTGTCTAGTCTAACCTTACATCATTTTTAAGTTGGCTTAGTTTACGCCATTAACTGTGCCCAAATGTTGGCACATTTCAAACCATGCCCCTCTTGTCGAACAAGGTGCAAAAGTGTCTACAAAATGTTTAAAACATATCAAAAATGTAGTGTAGAGCATGTACAACATTATTTTTGGCGCGAGTTATGCCAGAATTCTGGTGCAGCAACTTTATATATATATATAGCATCTGGGCTATATAGTGTAAGCAGACTTGGTATTTGTACACTCAGTAACTACTGCAGTTGCATCTGTAATTATGTGCCTGATGTGAATTCAAGCTAAAATATCTGCCAAATGTTCATACATTCACTGGCAAAAAGTTCGGAATCGTCTTCAGATATGATCACCCAGGTTTGGTACTTTATAGCAAATACTCAGACTGCAGATATGATATAAAACAATGTTTAAAAACTGAACATTCTGGCTTCACGTCGCGTACCTTAAACAAAAGCCATAGGTCATTGAAATTTATTGCACTTAGGCCAGGCCTATGGTGATTTTCTCAGTGACACACATCACGTGGCCATAGATCAGTGGCCCATATTTACTTCAGTTAACAACCAGGCAATAAGAACTGCTCTGACTTTGAAAGGAAGCAAAATCAGAACAGCAATGTATATCGTAATAGTCTTTGATTACCTTTGTCTTCATGCTTTGAAGCTAATCAATGTTATGGAGATAATCATTTAAACCTGGGCATCGTTTAACAGTACATGGGTCATTTTGTGCTTAGTTATAATACTTATAAAATTTCCTATACATAACAATAACTATCGATAATAATAGGGATACATTTACTTTTTCTGACAAAGTTAAAAGCTATAAAATTAGACTGGGCAGTCTAAAAATGGGGCAAATTTATTACAGTGGCTCATGCTGTATAATAAGTGTGGCACATGTTTAGATACTTTTGTCTAATGTTATACCACTTATTAGTTGGCAGCAACATTTTGGTGCATGTTTTGGCACGTGATGCTGCATGCTAAACACTCTCTTTCCACCAAGCCACCCTTCTTTGTTGGACACATTCCAAAGGTGTCTAAAGCACAATGTATAAAGTATGTGAGGGAAAGCTGTACGCTAGTATTATGGAAAGGAATTGTGCAAAGAATTTGGGTTCAATTACCAAAAGATATAGCCCATATTTTAGAAGTTGCATGGCATATTGTTTCGACTTGACATTAGGGCATAGTTGCCAACTTTTGGCAAAAATTTGAATAGACACGCCCATCTTGTCTGTATGCCACGACCCTTCAAAAAGCCACACCCACTCCACCTAACTGCATAACGGCTTTGGAAGAAAGCCAGGTAGATGCCCTTATAGCCAGGTAGTAACCCCCTATAAGCTGGTAGTGCCCCTTACAGGCAGGTAGATGCCCCCTTGTAGCCAAGTAAAATGCCCCCTCTGTACCCAGGTAGGTGCCCCCCTTTGTTAGCCAGGTAGGTGCCCCCCTTTGTTAGCCAGGAAAGGTGCCCCCCCTTTGTTGCCGGGTTTAGGTTGCCCCCATTGTTTGCCAGGTAGTGCCCCCATTGTTGCCAGGTAGTGTGCCCCCATTGTTTGCCAGGTAGTGCCCCATTGTTTGCCAGGTAGTGCCCCCTCTGTTGCCAGGTAGTGCCCCCATTGTTGCCAGGTAGATGCCCCCTCTGTTGCCAGGTAGGTGCCCCCTCTGTTGCCAGGTAGGTGCCCCCTCTGTTGCCAGGTAGTGCCCCCTCTGTTGCCAGGTAGATGCCCCCTCTGTTGCCAGGTAGTGCCCCCTCTGTTGCCAGGTAGTGTCCCATCTGTTGCCAGGTAGATGCCCCCTCTGTTAGCCAGGTAGTGCCCCCTCTGTTGTCAGGTATTTGCCCCCTCTGTTGCCAGGTAGATGCCCCCTCTGTTCCCAGGTAGATGCCCCCTCTGTTGCCAGGTAGTGACCCCTCTGTTTGCAGGTAGATGTCCCCTCTGTTGCCAGGTAGTGCCCCCATTGTTGCCAGGTAGTGCCCCCATTGTTGCCAGGTAGAATGTCCCCCTGTTGTCAGGTAGATGTCCCCTCTGTTGCCAGGTAGTGTCCCCTCTGTTGCCAGGTAGTGCCCCCATTGTTGCCAGGTAGTTCCCCCCTGGGTGCCAGGTAGATGCCCCTCTGTTGCCAGGTAGATGCCCCCTCTGTTGCCAAGGTAGTGCCCCCTCTGTTGCCATGTAGATGTCCCCTCTGTTGCCAGGTAGTGCCCCCTCTGTTGCCAGGTAGATGCCCCCTCTGTTGTCAGGTAGTGCCCCCTCTGTTGCCAGGTAGATGCCCCCTCTGTTGCCAGGTAGTGCCCCCTCTGTTGCCAGGTAGTGCCCCCTTTGTTGCCTGGTAGTGCCCCCTCTGTTGCCAGGTAGTGCCCCCATTGTTGCCAGGTAGATGTCCCCTCTGTTGCCAGGTAGATGTCCCCTCTGTTGCCAGGTAGTGTCCCCTCTGTTGCCAGGTAGTGCCCCCATTGTTGCCAGGTAGATGCCCCCTCTGTTGCCAGGTAGATGCCCCCTCTGTTGCCAGGTAGTGCCCCCTCTGTTGCCAGGTAGATGTCCCCTCTGTTGCCAGGTAGTGCCCCCGCTGTTGCCCGGTAGATGCCCCCTCTGTTGCCAGGTAGATGCCCCCTCTGTTGCCAGGTAGTGCCCCCTCTGTTGCCAGGTAGATGTCCCCTCTGTTGCCAGGTAGTGCCCCCATTGTTGCCAGGTAGTGCCCCTATTGTTGCCAGGTAGATGTCCCCTCTGTTGCCAGGTAGATGTCCCCTCTGTTGTCAGGTAGATGCCCCCATTGTTGCCAGGCAGAGCCCCCCATATAGCTAATAAAAATAAAATAATAAAATCCACTTACCTCACCAGGCTCCTGCAGCACAGCCGCTCCAGACGATCTCCTCAGCGGCGCAGGGGGAAGTGAGAGCAGCCGCGCGTCACTCCCCTACAGCCGCGCGTCACTTCCCCTGCGCCGCTGACCTGTATGTGCGGCGCACACACCGGCGCCGGACATACAGGGGGAGGAGGGAGCGATCCTGCCTCCTCCCTGCACAGCGAGACTCCGGGCGGGTGAAGCGGGCGCAGCGGCCGCTTTACCCGCCTGTAGGAGCGGCCCGACGGCGCCAGAGTAGCGCACTATCGCTACTCTGTCGCCGCGGCCATTTAAAGAGCCCCCGCCGCCTGCAGGCGGCGGGAGGGATGCCAACTCCCCCAGGAGGGCGGGAGGGGACCCCAAATAGCGGGACGCCCCCGCCAAAAACGGGAGAGTTGGCATGTATGCATTAGGGTTTGCATGATTTTGAATCTAAATGATTGATGTTATATTTTTTTTTCCTTCACATCTTTGTACAGGAAGCTGCTTTAGAAATTGCTTTAATCAAAATGGTTGCCCCAGCTATGGCTCAAAATGTTGTTGACAGAGCAATTCAGGTAAAACAAGAAATAAAATCCCTTGCAATCTGTTTTTGCAATACAAATATTTTACAGTTTGTGGCTGATAATGCTGATGTTCGTGATGAAATCACTATAGTATATTAATACATGTTGATGTTTTGTTCAACAATAAATGTGAATAATAGTTCATGGAAAAAAAAAAACATCCCCTAAAAATAAGTGTTTAGGAGCAAAAATTAATATAAGAGCCTGTCTTATTTTTAGAGAAACAGGGTATTATACTGAATATGAATTATATGTAGCATTACTTGTCCATCATGTAATACTTGACCAGGCCAAATTCATGTGTTATTTGTGAGCTCTAATTAATAAAGGAAGTCCTGGATAAAGAGTGGTATAACATCTATTTGCTATTATTCCCTAATTATAATCTCTTTTAAGTTTGTGGCAATCTTGTACATTGTTTGTGGAACTGATTAAAACTACAAATGTTGGTCTGAAACTGCCTTTAGATCATATGAGTAAGACCAGTAGAATTATAAACACTGCTAGCTTGGGTGGTGAAAAGCCCTATAGTCACCATCCTATAGTAAATGCCATAATTGGGTTTCCCATCTTTGTGTCAGAATGGAGAGTCCCTCTTGTATACCTGAAGTGTCTTCGTATTATCAATGTCCGCCATATCTAAATTCACAAAAGTTTCACTGTAGGGGCTGTCACAGTAGAAATGTATGGGTGAAAGAAGCCAGTTTTATTTTAAAGAGCAGTTGTCTTTGAAAAAATAACCCCTTGAAAGTGGACCTGTTAGTTGGTTTATGCTACCCTTTCTGAGAACAGGATGTGATAGAGAGAAGCTGTGCTCTGTGATACATAGGTTTATATGATTTGTAGCAGGATTTCTGAGAAAATCTGGACTCCCTAAAGGCAGTCAGAGTCACCAGGAAACAACGTTGTTTAACTCGTGTTTTTATGTTAACCACATTTTTTAATAATTTTTGGTTATGCTCTTTTTCATATCACTGTCAATACTTTTTTAAAAATCCTGAATTCCTGTAGTTTTTATTTTAGCATCTAAGCCTAATAATATTCTGATTCTTCCTGTTTTGTAGAGATCACTTTTCAGCAGTTTCCTCATTATCAGCAGAGGCAGGATTACACTGAAAGGTTATACCAATGTGTATAGATATCACAAGATCCACCAGTCATAATAGGAGATAGTCAGAGCTCCCCTTCTCCTCCTCTCTGCAGAGTGACTTCTTCCCAGGTCACAGAGCATGTCTAGAAAAATCTTCTATAGAAGTCAATAGGTACTGACCTGGTTCACAGGCCCTAGGGCCATGTGTAGTATAGCAGTAAAGCATCTCTCTTGATGTTGGTATAACCCTTAACGACCCTTGGGGCGAGTATCAATACGTCCAGGTCGATGGGGTTACCGAGCGCGCGCGTGGACTATGTGGATAACGCCTGAGGATCCGCAGCGAACTCTAAAGCAGATTCGCGCTATTCGGCGCGGAGTGTCAGCTAATATTACAGCTGACATCCCGCACCCTCGTCCCCAGCGACCCCGATCGCTCCGGGGGGGGTGCGGTTAACACCCGTAATTATCGCGACAATCCGGTCCGCAATAACTAAGAGAACGCAGGAGGAGATCGTACTCTCAGCCGTCCTGTCGGCGGCAGGACAAGCGCACGGATCGAGGACGATCCCGTGCGGCTCCTGCCTCCTAACAGACACCACGGAAGGCAGATAATGCCTTCCGTGGTGTGTCTGTGGACGACACGACGCCCGGCCTGTGCCCTGTGGACCCTCGCACGCCCCGGCAGCTCGTGCCTGACAGTTGTCATAGGAACCAATCATAGCAACCAAGCGTATGCACTGATTCCAATTGAATGAGAGATCAAAAAGATCCTCACATTCAAACCCTATGGGGAAAAGTAAAATAACAATGTAAAAAAGTGAAAAAAAGTGAAAAACAAGTAAAACACAACACGCAAAAAAAATAAAAATACGTACACCGCCCTTTTCCCCTTTACAAACGCCAATCGCCCCAAAAAAAAAAAAAAAGTGATCATAAATCAATATAGTACCTTATTTGGTATCTCCGCGTGCGTAATGACCTCTATAAATCTGTCATGTTAAATAACCGTACGGTGAACGCCGTAAAAAAAAAAAAAAATCACAGAATTATAAGATGCTTTATTGTATCATGCCCGCAGCACATAAAATGGAAAAAAAAGCGATACAAAAAACTCTGTATAAACTCCAAAGTTGTACCAATAAAATTGTCATTTCTCCCGCAAAAAAAAAAGTCCATATACAGCTCTGTATACAAAAAATAAAAAATGTATAGCTCTCAAAGATAATCGATGCATAATATAATTGGTTTACAACACTAAAAACACTTTTCTTTTTTTTTTAAAGGCATCAACAATAAAAAAAACTATATAAATAGGGTATTCGCCATAATCATAGCGACCCAAAGAGTAAAGCTAACTTATCCACCGGATACTGCACGGTGAGCCCTGTTAAAAATAAAAATAAAAAACACTACCCTAGATGCCGTATTTTCTTCACCCAGGCCTCTGCAAAAATGGATTTAAACAAGCAATCAAAAAGCCTGAGTCCCCCCAAAAATGAATACTAAAAAAAACGTCAACCTCCTCTCGCAAAAAAAAAATCCCTACACAGCGTCCGTAAGCACAGAATAAATTAAGAAGTTTTTGGCTCTCAAACTATTGGTGATGCAAAAACGTATTTTCCTGTTTGAATAAAAGTGTTTTTATTGTATAAAAGCAGTAAAGAACATAAAAAAATATACAAATTTAGGTAGTACGGTGAAATGCGTATGACGCGGCTGAGTAAGCACCAATCATATATTACCGTACAGAGACCGCTATAAAAATAAAAAATAAAAAACCCTCCAAGATTGCTGTATATTGGTTCAAAACAACTACACAAAACCTTAATAAAAAGTGAACATAGCATCATATGCACCACATAATGGTACCAATAAAAACTTCAACTCATCCCGCAAAAAACAAGCCATACACAGCTCTGCACACAGCAAAAGAAAAAAGTTAAGGATGCTGTCCAGAATAGGACAACATAAAAACGCAATATTTTATATCACTTTTTTCTACTGTGTAAAAGTAATAACACAGAAAAAACTATATAAAATCTATCTCACTGTAATTGTACCGACCCCCATAGTAAAGTTATCACATCATTTACACTGCACGGCGAATGCTGTAAAATTGGAACTCAAAAAACAATACTGAACTGCGTTTTCCCCCATTTTCTTGCCCAATGCTAAAAAAAAAACTATGGAACACCTGTGGGCCTAAAATGCAGAATTAACACCCCTAGATGAGATCCCTGATTGGTGTTGAAGTTCCAAAATGGGCGACTTCTGAAGGTTTCACACACTTCTTTGCTACAATTGGGGCTTTGCTAAATGCGACATGGCCCTACCAAAATCTCGTTCCAAAAGACAAATAGGGCTCCCTCCCTTTACGCCCTGCCATGCGCCCAAACAGCAGTCTTTTACACCCCATGAAGGGTATTGCCGAACTATGTGGAAGAAAATTGCTTATAACAAAGTTATTAGGCGGTTCTTTTTTCCAGGATTCCTTGTAATATGTGAAACATTTAACTAAAATTGCCAGATTATTGAAAAAAATTTTTTTTACTTTCACAGCCTATGCTAAAAAAAAATGTGTGAATACACCTGTGGTCTATATACTCAATGCACCCCTGGATATATTCCCTATAAGGGTGAAGTTTCCAATATGGTGGTCTATTGAGGGTGTATTATTAAGTTTATAGCACTTAGGGTGGTCCGCCAACGCCTGAAATGGCGCCTAAATAAAATCGAATTGAAAATGAGACCCTCAGATTCCGGTAGGTTCTCCTCCTAATTCTGGGGCTTATGGTTGAGCCCAATACTGCACAAGGGCCACATCTTGGGATATCTCGAAAAACGGAGACCTGGGGGAATTGGGAGTATTAAGAAGCCATTTAACCTATCACATTTACCGTATTCCAGTGAATAAAGGTATAATATATTGAAAACACTGCCAAAAAAAGTGGAAATTTGAAATTTCACCTCCACTTGGCTTTAATTTCTGTGAAATAATACTAAAGGGTTATCAAACTTCCTAAATAGTGTGTAAACACCATTAAGGGGTCTTAGTTTCTTAGATGCATTATTTATGGGGGTATCTAACAGGCAGGCCCCTCAAAGCACGTCAGAACGGAGTGGTTCCCGAAAAAAATGTATATAGCAAATTTTCTTAAAAATTGTGAGTAAATTACTACTAAATTTCTAAAGCACTCTAATGTCGTAAAAAAAAAAAAAAAGGGACATTTTAAAAAATGATGCCAACCTATAGTGGACATAGGTAGATCTAGTTATAAACTATTTTGTGGTGAATAATTATTGTCTGCACACAGAAATTTTGCAACTTACAAAATCGCTATTTTTTCAAAATTTTTCATGAAATTTTGATATTTTTCTAACAAACATACAAGGATTGTATGGATAAAATTTTCTTACTAACTTAAAGCACAATGTGTCACGAGAAAACAAATCTCAGAATCACATGGATAGATAAAAGTGTCAAAAAGTTTATTCTCACATAAATGGACACATGTCAGATTTCAAAAATAGGGCTGGGTCAGGAAGGCCAAAACAGGCTGGGTCCTTAAGGGGTTAAAAGTATCTTGGGCAAGATGTCTGCCTTCATAATCATAAAATAATCAGACAATAGAAATAAAAAAATATACAATCGGAAAATAGAAATGGCTAAAAGGAAAAGAATGTATCAATATCTTGTTTTAATTAGTAAAAAAAAATGGCTATAGATTCTCATAGACCCTGCCCACATATGGTGATTGACAGCTTTCCCTACATCAGTGTTTGAACAGGGAAAACTGTCAATCACTGTATATATCACTGTCATAGAAGCAGGAACCACACACCATCTGGGGTTTCCAGTGGAAAGGTTTCCAATTTCCAGCAACAAAAGAGATGTATTATTCTTCCAAGTTGCTCAAATGCCATGAGTACAGAAAAAACAGATTGTAGGAGACTGGCCTGGTATAAGCCTTCTTCAATTATATCAGGCTTGTAAAGGGGAATGAATAACTGAGTAGCAGTGAGCGTCGCATATAACATGTGCTCAAGCTGCAGGTGTAGAAGGTACCAGTTGCTTCAGAATTCCCCACATGTTGCGCTTGCTGCTGTATCCACAAAATAAAATTTGTAAAACATATGAGTGCTGTGGATTTACCTAATTAATCAATGTGTGTGGGTGGGGTAAGCAGTACTTTCAGTTTTCTTTGTTTCTCTGCTTTTACTCATAAAAAGAAAAAAAGAAAAAAAAAAAAGAAATTTGCATCAATCATAAATAACGCTATATGTCACAGAGCTCAGCTTCTCTCCTCTATCATATAACCCTATATATCACAGAGCTTAGCTTCTCTCCTCTATCATATAGAACTATATATCCTAGCGCTCAGCTTCTCTCCCTCTATCATATAATCCTATATATCACAGAGCTCAGCTTCTCTCCTCTATCATAACCCTATATATCACACAGCTTAGCTTCTCTCCCTCTATCTATAACCTCTCTCCTATACACACATCACAGAGCTCATCTTCTCTCCTCTATCCATATAACCCTATAATCACAAGCTCAGCTCGTCTCCCTCTATCATATAACCCTAAAAAAAATATATCACAGAGCTCAGCTTCTCTCCCTCTACATATAACCCTATATATCACAGAGCTTAGCTTCTCTCCCTCTATCATATAACCCCTATATATACACAGTAGCTCAGCTTTCTCTCCTCAATCATATAACTCTATATATCACAGAGCTCATCATCTCTCCCTCTATCATATACCCTATATATCACTAGAGCTCAGCTGACTCTCCCTCTATCATGAAACCCATATATCACAGAGCACATTCTCTCCCTCTATCATATAAGCCTATATATCCTCATAGCGTTAGCTTCTCTCTCATATATCATATAACCCAATATATCACAGAGCTAAGCTCTCTCCTCTATCATATTACCCTATATATCAACAGGAGCTCAGCTCTACTCCCTCTAGTCAAATAATCCTATATATCACAGAGCTCAGCTTCTCTCCCACTATCACACCCTGCTCTTAGATAGGGCAGTATAACGTATCTGACAGGTATCCTATAAGTCTTATATTGTGTGTAAAGAAACAGTCCAGACAAAACTAATACATTGTCTTTTTGGTGTTCTTTGAATCCATTTTTCATAGATTGTCCCCTCTTAGATCCTACACTAGGCATAATATAATCTATCAGTCTAGCCCAGTGTTCCATTAAATGATAACTTTTGCATGTTTTTAGTTAAGAAGTATCAAATCTTAATTGTAAAATTGCATTGATTATTTTGAGTGAATTATGTTTGCTTTTATAAAAATTTTTTTAAATTGTGTTTATTTTTTTAGGCTTTTGGGGTGCGGACTCAGCGTACTACCCATTTTCAGTTTCATGCCTGGGCACGGGCCCTGCGCTTGGCTGATGGACCTGATGAAGTTCACCGAGCAGCTGTGGCTAAAATAGAACTGAAAAAACATTAGTATCTTTATTTACATAGACGAGACACATTATTATGACCACTAGCTAATATCCAGAGTCGCCAACATGTGCAGCATGCCCAGCCGCTAGGCTGACTGGGAGTAACTCAGTCAGGTCCTGGCAGGTTGTCCTGGAGCCATCCTGAGTGCAGTGCATCCCACAGCTGCTGTACAGTGCTTGGGGAGGATTGAGGTGATTCCACAGATGCGCAATGGGGTCCAAGTCTGGAGAATTAGAGGGCAAGATAGTAGTTGGGAGTCCTGGATACCTTCACCCTTCACACCAACACGCGGTGCGCCACAGTTTTTACATCGCTTATTCGCAATGGTGCCTTTTGTCCTCTCGCAATATGCTGTCATCACAGCAGTACACGAACAGTAAAGAAACTGCGCAAATTCAGAAATTTTGACACCTTTGGTCCGAAAGCCAATGATCCGCCTTTTTTGCCCATAACAGCAGCTAGCACTATCACACACCTTATATACGCACTAAGCCAACCCGCTACACGTGACTTTCTTTATGAGCTACGTGCTGCTGACCTAGAAAGTAGGAAATAGTCATAATAATGTGACTCAACTGTGACGTTATTGAACAATGACCAGTTTGCCTTATTAATTTATAATTAAATCACTACAATAATTGTTTGAAGGTTATCAATCACTGAACAATGTTGGCAGGTCATAATCCAGCACAGCAAGTGTTTTGGATGAACATTATTGCAAGTTAGGATATGCGTATGTGCACTGATCATAGAGAATATGCTTTCATTTTAATTTTTGTTATTTCAGGGTGCGTCCCAGTTATGTTTTTACATATGATTGTTACGATATTTGTGGAGAGCCGTTAAAATACACTATGCCTGTCTCAGGAAAATGCAATAGCTTTAAAATATTTTAAAGATAAAGACTTTACAGGGTACTTGGTGAAAAAAATTGTAGTAGTACAGAGCAGTACTGTATGCTGTCACAGCCGCCTGTGCTTTGTTCATGGAACTTTTTGCTGTGCTGTTAGAAATACTTACTGTCTTTTTTTACACTTCTAAATTGTGACAGTTAATATGCAATATTTTATTGATTTCTAAGAATAAAAATTGTTTAAAACAAAAAAATACATTTTGCTTGCAACTGGTTATAAATTTATAAACTTGGGTTCTGCTCATTCATTTACCTGCAAATCTTCAAGCGGCATAAATACCACCTTCAACTAGTTTTTTCTTTTTTTTTAAGCAGCATTTATTTTTATTGGCTGGTAAAATTATGCCATGATCATATGTGTTTTTCTTATTTTTTTTTTTTTTTACAACCCTTCTTTGTTGGGCCATTTTTACCCCCCCCCCCCCCTCCTCCTCCCCACATTTTTGCCAGTTGTTACTCTATAGAGAGGTCCATGGGAAAAAAAAGAAGAGCATCTGCAACAAATACCATATCTACAGCTTAATGCAGAAGATAAAAATGCCAAAAGGCAAACATACAAAACCACACAAAAAATGCACTATTTGTAGTTTTATAACTCCCTGTGGACTAACAGCTGAAAAACATGCAGCACTGTTAAAACCTATGGGTGACATGTATGTACGGGGCTGTGCCAGAAGTCTGGCGTCTTTTCTGCCCGAAAACTGGCGCAGTCCTGTTCGCTATATTTTTAATCGGGCACACTCCAAAATTAGGCGCATTATAACGCGCCCGTGGCACTTTGTAATGCGCCTGAGAACGGGGGCGTGCTGGAGGTGTGGTGCACTACAAACGTACGAATCCACACATTTATGACTGTTTATCAGCAAATCCAGGCACATTACTGCTGGAACATATAGTCCACTTTAAAAGTGGTTTACCTGAGCCAGAAGTGTTGCTTAGTAGAAAGAAAGAACTAAACCAATGACGCGCTGTAGAGCAGGTTCATAGATTCAGGTGTATTTTACACTACTAATGCGCAAAAAAAATGGCATCTGGGCACCAAAATACATACATGTTGCCCTAAGTGTTCTTAAAAACATTATGGATCACATGTATGATTTATGGCGCCCAGGACCCAATTTTATTGTGCACATTTCTGCAACACTTCTGGCTCAGGTAAACCACTTTTAACTTGGTCTACCTGTTGCAGCAGTAATGAACCCAGTTTTACCATCCTCTTGTCATAATTGTGTAGAATTATATGATTATGGGGTGACACACCTCCACAACATCCCGGTATCTTAGGCGCATTACAAAGTGCCGTGGGTGCTTTATAATGTGCCTAACTTTGGAGTGCTCACAGTGCTCATCGAGCTCACAGGGCTGTGCCAGTTTTTTGGGCTGAAAGGATGCCAGACTACTGGCACAGATCCCTACATACATGTCACCATGTCACAGTGTGTTTAGACACTTAAAACACTCAAATTTACTGAAGTATGCACCTAATCTCATACAGCGGCTACAGCCGCCCCAGAAAAGGAGCCCATGAAAGCTGCGTAGCAGCTATACTAACTAAACAGACGAGTAAGTAACTTAATGTCACTAACTACTATGCATCTTTTCTCCACCGAGCTCCTTGGACTTGGTGCCATATAGACTTCAGTTCTGGTGATGCAGATTGGCTACATGGTAAAGATGGGGTGGACCGTCCAGCGTGGCATCCCTGAAATCTTGATACACCATATAGCAATCTCCTTGGCACATATTTACCATCAACAATTTTTCCTGGCGGCTGCCTACATATCCCCCTTCTGCCCGAGGCCAGGGGTCTGTTAACGGCACGGCTATGGAGGCAAAGTTTGGCACAAACTGGCGGTAGTAGCCCACTATTCCCTGAAATGCCCTCACTTGCTTCTTCATAAGGGGTTGTGGCCAGCTCTGAATCGCCTCCACCTTATTTATCTGGGGTCTTATGATGCCCTTACCCACTATGTACCCCAAATAACAAGCCTCCTCTATGCCAATGGCACATTTCTCGGGTTTAGCTGGGAAACCCGTGTCCCTGAGTGAATCAAGTACCTTGTACCTTCCTCAGTTGGGACTACCAGCCGGCACTAAAGACGACAATATCGTCCAAGTAAGAGGCAGCATACCTGGTGTGGGGCCTTAAATCCTTGTTCATGGCTCTCTGGAATTTGTCTGGTTCCCCATGAAGCCATCCTGGTGTATTGGAACAGCCTATCCGGAGTGGAGAAGGCAGTCTTCTCCCTTTCCTCCTCTGACAGGGGAATCTGCTAGTACCCTTTGGTTAAATCTAAGGTGGTAATGTACTATATCTGGCTGGCCCCAAACTTTCGATTAGCTCATCTACCCTGGGCATCAGGTAGGAATCCTACTTGGACACTTCGTTCAGACGGCGGAAGTCGTTGCAGAAATGCCTGGTCCCATTTGGCTTAGACACCAGTACAATTGGGCTAGACCACCCGCTTTTGGATTCCTCGATTACCCCTAGGGCTAACAAGCGCCTCACCTCCCCAGAAACTGCCTGTCTACGGGTTTCCGGAATTCGGTAAGATTTCACGTGTACTACTACCCTAGGGTCAGTAACAATCTCATGCTGGACCACATCGGTAATTACGGGAAGGTGGGTGAAAATATCTCTATTTCGCTGAAGGGATCAGGTGCAGCATGTAACCTGATCCCTTCAGTCAGTCTGTCTTGTGAAGAGTTTTTCTTTTCCAGAGTGATAAGTTTAGGAGGAAGGGAAAGCAGAAAGGACTCTGATAAATGAAGAAGGAAGCATTGTTTCTCTGATATTACCGTATATACTCGAGTATAAGCCGACCTGCGTATAAGCCGAGGCACCTACCTTTGCCACAAAAAACTGGGAAAACCTAGTTTAAGCCTAGGGTAGAAAATGCAGCTACTGGTAAATTTCAAAAATAAAAATGGATAACAATAAAATTATATAGGCAGGTATAGGCAGTTTAATGTCCCCTATAGGTAGGTATAGGCAGTTTAGTGTCCCCCATAGACAAGTATAGGCAGGTATATGTCCCCCACAGGCAGTTTAATATCCCCCATAGGCATGTATAGGGTGTTTAATTTCCCCCAAAGGCAGGTATATGTCCCCCATAGGCAGGTATATGCAGGTATATGTCCCCCATAGTCAGGTTGAGGCAGGTATATGTCTACCATAGACAGGTATATGCAGGTATATGTCCCCCATAGGTAGAAGCAGGTATATGTCCCCCAGTCAGGTATAGCCAGGTAGATGTCCCCCATAGTCAGGTAGAGGCAGGTATATGTCCCCCAGTCAGGTATAGCCAGGTAGATGTCCCCTGGTCAGGTATAGCCAGGTATATGTCCCCCCCCCGTCAGGTATAGCCAGTTATATGTCCCACAATAGGCAGGGCTTGTTTAAAAAAAAAATACAAGTACTTACCGCTCTCCCCGCGCTCCGTCTTCTGGCACAGGCAGCGTGATGACATAGCACGCTGCCTGTGCCGGAGACTCCGGAAGGCCGCAAGTCTATTTACGGCCTTTCTGGAGTTCTATATCGGAGCATGGAGCGCTCGCTCTCTGCTCCATAATAGAGTCTTCTGCTGTATGCGCTCCGAGGAGTCGCCGCCTGTGCCCAGGCCACAGCAGTTCCCGGATGCCGATGGGTGACCACAGAGTAAGCTGTATCCGCTCCCAGGAGTTGCATACAGCTGCAAAGATCGCCAACAGTGCCCAGACCACAGCAGCGCCCGGACGCTGTCAGGTACTCGAGAATCAGCTGTATGCGACTCCCAGAGGAGTCGCGTACAGCTGATGTGTCCCTGGCAGCGCCCGAGCGCCGACAGCGACTCGAGTATAAGCCGAGGAAGGGGTTTTTCAGCTCATTTTTTGGGCTGAAAAACTTGGCTTATATTCGAGTATATATGGTCACACCTTGGACCACATGTATGAAAACTGTCTTGGTCTAAGGCTTTTCTTGTTGCCCATAGCAACCAATCAGAGTTCCCCTTTCATTTCCTATTGTGCTCTGAAAAAATGAAAGGGGCACTCTGGTTGCTATGGGCAACAAGAAAAGTCTTAGACAAGACCGTTTTCATACGTGTCGCCCCTTATGTTTACTTATTAAAACACGACCCTGGTCCATATTCTTTTCTTCTTAGCCGTTTTTATTTTCTGGTTGTAGATTTCTCAATTCAGTCATCTGTAT
This sequence comes from Phyllomedusa bahiana, assembly GCA_025379985.1. Taxonomy (NCBI): domain Eukaryota; kingdom Metazoa; phylum Chordata; class Amphibia; order Anura; family Hylidae; genus Phyllomedusa; species Phyllomedusa bahiana. Next base: position 143,799 of record JAODAL010003496.1, read on the forward strand.
ATGATTGTGGGGAAAGCTTTCTTGGCTGCACTGCTTTTAACAGCATTTAGAGAGATGTTTTACCACAGTTTCTTGCACATGGAATCCTGTTAACTGGATTAGTCCTATTGACTTCTGTAGGAGCGTTTTCTGGGCATACTCTGTGACCTGGGAAGAAGTGAGGCTATGTCTCCACTGCACAGTATCCCGAACATATTTTCAGCACTTTTCGTTTTTTAAAAGCGCCGAGGATACGATCATTCGTGCAGCCCCATAGGCGGCAATAGAAAAGACACGCTCGTCTGTTCCCTGCTCGTCTTCTGCCGCCAGCGTAGTATACAACATGTTGTATAATACATGTACTAAACATGCTTGTTTTTTACAAAACAATAAGGGTGTGTGTGCAGTTTCACCATATACCCTGTTGCTTTTATTTCAGGTGCAGAGACTTTATATAGTTTTTTAAGAGAGTATCATGTTGTATAATACGTCAGAGCTTTCAGTTTTCTTGCCGTCTTCCCATACAATACAATTGTGTCGGTGACGGCAAAAAAACGAGAAGCGACCGCGGTTTTTGTACAAGGCGTGACAAAAACAGCGGTCCTCATCGGAAAATCGCTTTCTGGCTGTTTTTTGTCCGATGCAGTGTAGACTTAGCCTCAGTGTGCAGGGAGGGGGACTGTGACCATCTCTTTCAGGATAGGTTCGTCTGGGAAGCTTTTACCCAGACCTTTAAAACCTCCCCAGTTCCTCCAGGCTTTGCCTGTCAAAGGTATTCCCTTGTTGTATTCCCTGTGATCCCTGCGTATAGTTGTCTTCCCGTATTTCTGACCTCGGCCTGTTTCTTGACCTTGCTTTGCTTCCGATTTTGTACCGTGCTCCCGACCGAGTTTGGACCCTGACTTGTTTCTGACCATCCGTTTGGCTTTTGTTTCTTGGCTTCTATATCACCGCACCATTAATCCCCGGACTGTGTTTTCTCTGACATCCCTGCACTTAGCAGCATAGGGTCTGTCGTCCAGTTGGGGTCTGCCATCTAGGGTAGCACGCCAAATAGGCAGGGACAGTGGACTGGGTGGCAGTCAGGGCACACTGAACCTCCTATGATGTTTGACAGGCCACTATTTCTCTTCTCTCCACGCACCATGAACCCCATGATTGCAGTAGTAGAGCATTATTATGTCTGCAGTGGACCGTTTTTTCGACTTCTTGAGGTTTATTTTTGACGATCCAGATGGGGAGGCATCTGGCTGAGACACACCTCACTACTCTAAGACAGGGCAAGAGGATGGTGGAGGGGTAGTGTTCGGCGTTCCGGCATTGGTGTGTTCCGTCGGGGTGGAATGACCCAGCCCTTAGGTGTCAGTTCAGATTGGGGTTAGCTGACCATGTAAAAGACATGTTCGTGGCTTATCCAACCCCTGGCACACTTGATGGGGCTATGGCTTTGGCTGTACGTTTGGATAGACGGTTTAGGGAGAGATGCTGGGAGAAGACGTTTACTCCGTTACCCCGCGCTACTCCACTGCCTCGTTCTGTCACCTCTTCAGGACCCCCTAATGTTGAGATACCACCACCGAGGAGCCTATGCAGTTAGGAGCCTCGGCTGTGGGCCCAGACAGTGACCACAGGATCCCACGTCGCATCCATGAGTGCCCCCAACAAGAGGACCCAGCCGGAAGACTCCAGCGCCAATGTGACTCGCGGGGTGTCAAAAAAGCTCTTGAGTCCAGTTAAGATTTCGTATTTTTCCAGGTCTGGTTACGGGATAGCCTTTGAGGATTCGGGATCAGCTTCCAATTTATTGGACGCATCATTCGTAAATCATCTGGGCCTTCCCTGGAGGCCTTTATCTGATTCTTTGCAGGTTGTGGCGATAGATTCCACCCCATTGGTCAAAGACAAGATTCAACATTGCACTCCTGAGCTTGAGATGCTGGTAGGATCAATGCACACTGAGAGGTGTATCCTGTTTATCATGGAGGACTTACTTGCCGACATGGTGTTAGGGTTGCCCTGGCTTCAGAAGCACCACCCTGTGTTTGACTGGAATTCTGGAGAATTGATTAGGTGGGGTAAACAATGCATTAATCAATGTCTTCCGATCATCCTTGGTAATGCGGAGATTGAGCAGATTCCTGCCTTTATTCGAGACCTGGCAGAGGTTTTTTCTAAGAGCCAATCTGAGAGATTACCCCGCATAGGTCCTATGATTGTGCCATTGAATTATTGCCTGGTGTGAAATTTCCTAAGGGCAGGATATACAATCTGTCTGGTCCAGAGAGACTTGCCATGAAGCAGTACATTACAGAAAGTTTACAGAAAGGCCACATCCGGCCATCGGTGTCGCCTATGGGTGCTGGGTTCTTTTTTGTCAAGAAAAAAGTTGGAAGTCTCTGCCCTTGCATTGATTACCGCAAGCTCAATAAGGTAACGGTTAAGAACCAGTACCCCTTACCTTTTGATTCCCGACCTGTTCAATCAAATACAGGGGGCAAAGTGGTTCTCCAAACTGGATCTCAGGGGGGCTTACAACCTTATTCGGATCAAGGAGGGGGGACAAATGGAAGACTGCATTTAATACCCCGGAGGGCCATTTTGAACATCTTATTATGCCCTTTGGGCTGTGTAATGCTCCCGTGGTCTCCCAGAAGCTTGTAAATGATGTTTTCCAAGATCTCATTGGTCACTGTATGGTTGTTTATCTGGATGACATCTTAATTTATTCGCAGGATTGGTCGTCCCATGTTAAACACGTACGACAAGGTTTGCAATTCTTGAAGGTAAATAGTTTGTTTTTCAAACTTGAGAAAGGTGTGTTCGGGGTTCAGGAGGTCCCTTTCCTGGGCTATCGTTTGACTCCAAACTCATTTCGTATGGATACCAGAAAGGTTCAAGCTATTCTCGATTGGGTTCGGCTGTCCTCCCTGAAAGCCTTACAGCGGTTCTTAGGCTTTGCCAATTATCGTAATTTTTCTGTTCTCGTCCGGCCATTAACTGATATAACTAAAAAGGGGTTAATACCGGTAACTGGCAACCAGAGGCCTTAGAGGATTTCAAAAAGCTCAAGCAGTGTTTTGTTGCAGCCAAAGTGTTTGTTCAAGCCGATCATACCAAACCCTTCGTCATTGAGGTAGATGGTTTGGGGCGGGGGCAGTTCTATCTCAGGTGTCGGCTGCCTTAACCAATCTCCGACTGTGTGCCTTCTTTGCCCATAAATTCGACTCTGCCGAGAGGAATTATGATGCTGGGAACAGGGAATTGTTGGCTATAAAGTGGGCTTTCGAGGAATGGCGCCACTTCCTTGAGGGTGCCCAGCACCAAGTCACGGTCCTAACCGATCATAAGAACCTTACCTTTTTAGAGAACGCTAAAAGGTTTGGCATTGTTCTTTACTCGTTTAAACTTTGTGGTTACATACAGACCCGTTTCTAAGAATGTTGAAGCGGATGCGTTGTCTAGAAGTTTCTGTGCCAGTCACTCACCTCAGGATGATCCAGTACCCATTTCACCTAAAGAGACCGTTGTCTCAGCCATCTCCCCTGACTTTGCCACTGAGATAAAGACACACCAGGATATGAGACCTGTTGATTGTCCTGTTTCTAAGGTCTTTGTCCCCACTCAGTTTCGGTTACGATTATTAAAAGAATTACATGATTCAGTGTTATCTGGACATCCCGGAGTGTCTGGCACAAAGAGACTCATTTCCCGAAATTACTGGTGGCCGTCATTGTCCCGTGATGTGGGGGCCTATGTAACAGCCTGCAACACCTGTGCTCGGGTAAAGGTTCCCAGAACTCGCCCTCCTGGTGAACTTTGCCCTCTTCCCATACCGGACCATCCGTGGATCGTTTTAGTAAGATGTGCCATTTGACTCCGTTAAAAGCGTTACCGTCATCCAAAAAGCTTGCAGAACTTTTCATAAGACATACATTATCATTAAATTGCATGGGCTACCTGAAAATATTGTGTCTGATAGAGGAGTTAAATTTGTTTCCTGTTTCTGGAGAGCTCTCTGTAAGGCTCTGGGTATCACCCTGCCCTTCTCTCCTGCCTTCCACCCTGAGACCAATGGGCAGACGGAGAGGGTGAATCAAACTGTTACGCAAAAACTCCGGTGTTTTGTTTCCGAACAGCAGGGAGACTGGGTGAAATACTTACCTTTGGTAGAATTCGCTATTAATAACCAGGATAGTAGCTCATCTGGCATTTCTCCATTTTTCTGCAATTACGGCTTCCATCCTAGACATGCATCATTGCCAGCGCTACATCTGATCATAGTGGGGTGGATGTCATCGTTAACAATCTGTGCACAGTCTGGGCCCAAGTTCAGAAGAACATCCAGAATGAAAAGTGTTATAGGAGGCGCTTTTGTGCTGGAGGATTTAATGTTGGGGATAAGGTTTGGCTGTCTACCCGGAATCTTCGCTTAAAGGTCCCCTCTGGTAAGCTTGTGCCGCGCTTTGTGGGACCGTATCTCATTCTGGAGGTGATTCATCCAGTGGTCTACCGGCTCAAGTTACCCTCGGGTTTCCGGGTACATAATGTTTTTCACCAGTCACTCCTTAAGAGGTACGTTTCATCCACTAACCCACCTGCTAAACCTCCTCCTCCTGTTAGGGTTAAGGGGGAGTTAGAGTATGAGGTGGCTCTAATTATTGACTCTCGCAGAGTACAAAGGTCGTTGCAATATCCCGTCCATTGGAAGGGTTACGGTCCTGAGGAGAGGTCATGGGTTCCTGCTAAATCCATTCATGCGGAATCCCTCATTAAGGAATTCCACGATGCTCACCCAGAGAGACCCGGACCAGGTAAGGGTCCAGCGGCCCCTCCTAAAAGGGAGGGTACTGTCAGGATACGTTCTTCTTGGCAGCCTTCCACCCGTTTAACGCAACAACCTGCGAAGTTTAATAGGTCTGGCCTCGGACCACACCCTGGGAGAGGTGCTGCTCCTGAGCCAGGAGTGTCAGCTCTCGGGACCAATCGGAAGGCCCGGATGTCGCACCAATCAGCTGCGGGGGTGGTGTCCGGGCAGACCTTTTAAATCTCCCCAGTTCCTCCAGGCTTTGCCTGTCAAAGGTGTTCCCTTATTGTTTTCCCTGTGGTCCATGCGTAAAGTTATCTTCCCGTGTTTCTGACCTCAGCCTGTTTCTCGACCTCGCTTTGCTTCCGATTTTGTACTGTGCTCCGACCGTGTTTGGACCCCGGCTTGTTTCTGACCATCCGCTTGGCTTTTGTTTCTTGGCTTCTACGTTACTGCACCGTTTAGACCCGGACTGATTGACTCTGTGTTTTCTCCGACGGCCCTGCACTTAGCAACATAGGGGCTGTTGTCCAGTTGGTGTCTGCCATCTAGGGCAGCACGGCAAGTAGGCAGGGACAGTGGGCTGTGTGGCAGTCAAGGCCCACTGCACCTCCTCTGAAGTGACAATCTCCTGTTGTGATTGGTGGATCCTGTGTTATCTATACACATTGGCATCACCTTTCAGTTTAACCCTGTTTGTACTAATCATGAGCAGACTGATGAAAATCTCTCTCTACAGAACAGGAAGTGTTAGACTATTATTAGGCCTAGTGGCCAAAGTGAAAACTGCAGGGCTTAGGAATTTAAAAAGAAATATTGAAGGCGATATGGAAAAATAAAAAAATTCTTTAAAAATGTGTTTAACTTAGAAACGTGAGTTAAACAATAAGTCATTTTTTGATGACACATTTCCTTTAAATTAGCAATATAAGCCAAGAAATAAATAGGTGTAGGTGTAGTCATTGGCTGGGCCTACACAGCATAGTTAAAATATAGTAAAATAAAGTATTTTAACATCTCCATGCTGCGGTTTTTGCATGGGTTTGCACTAAAAACCATGGTAGGTTTTCAGATTTTCAGCCGGTCAGGTACATTGGGGTTACGGGAATCCAATAGAAGATAGAACATGTTCTATTCTCCATTGGACAGCTGGCGGTTTAGAAAACCCACAGTAGAAAATCTTTTTGTGTAGACTACAGCACAGATTTACTAATAACATAACAGTTCACTGCGGCGGGTGCAGAGCTGCGGGGCCGGTCTGTGAAGCCAGGGGGGGGGCCTGCCGCTGCCGGCAGGCTCCGCCCCCCTTGCTTCACAGAGGCCCTCTCTTAATTGTATGCACGTCCGTGCGACGCGCATACAATTAAGATGAACGGCAGAGCAGGGAGAGCTGTGCGCTCCCTGCCCCTGCCGTACCTAGCTCTGCAGGTGGCGCGGCGGAAGTGACGTCACCGTGCCGCCTGCCGAGCTTCCTGTCCTCGGGCCCCAAGCCTAAAGCAGCAGGCTTGGGGCTGGGAGGAAACGGGGACGTCGGGGGAGCGCGGCCAGGTAAGTAATGAGCTACGGGGTGGGGGTGAGAATACCTACAGGGTGGCTCTAAAGGAAGGGGGGGGGGGAGAATACCTACAGGGGGGCTCTAAAGGAAGGGGGTGGGGTGGTGAGAATACCTACAGGGGGGCTCTAAAGGAAGGGGGTGGGGGGAGAATACCTACAGGGGGCTCTAAAGGAAGGGGGGGAGAATACCTACAGGGGGGCTCTAAAGGAAGGGGGGGAGAATACCTACAGGGGGCTCTAAAGGAAGGGGGGGGGGGAGAATACCTACAGGGGGGCTCTAAAGGAAGATGGTGGGGGGGGAGAATACCTACAAGGGGGCTCTAAAGGAAGGAGGTGGGGGGGAGAGAATACCTACAGGAGGGCTCTAAAGGAAGGGGGTGGAGGGGAGAATACCTACAGGGGGGTTCTAAAGGAAGGGGGTGGGGGGGAGAGAATACCTGCAGGGGGGTTCTAAAGGAAGGGGGTGGGGGGAAGAATACCTACAGGGGGTTCTAAAGGGAAGGGGGGGGGGGGAAAATACCTACAGGGGGTTCAAAAGGAATGGGGGGGGGAAAAACCCCAAAAGGGGCTCAAAAGGCGGGGGGGGGGAGAAACCTACAGGGGGGGAATACAACAGGGGGGGGTTCTAAAGGGGGGGGGGTTTGGGGGGGGAGAATACCTACGGGGGGCTCAAAAAGGGAAAGGGGGGTGTGGGGGGGAGAATACCTTCAGGGGGGCTCTAAAGGAAGGGGGGTGGGGGGGGGAGAATACCTACAGGGGGGCTCTAAAGGAAAGGGGGGGGGGGGAGAATACCTACGGGGGGGTCAAAAGGAAGGGGGGGGGGGGGGGAAAAAACCAACAGGGGGGCAAAAAAGGGAAGGGGGGGGGGGTAAATACCTACGGGGGGTCAAAAAGGGAAAGGGGGGGGGGGTAAAACCAACAGGGGGGTTCTAAAGGGAAGGGGTGGGGGGGGAGAATCCCTACAGGGGGCTCTAAAGGAAGTGGGTGGGGGGGGAGAATACCTGCAGGGGGGCTCTAAAGAAGGGTTTTGGGTGGGAGAATACCTCAGGGGGGCCAAAAGGGAAAGGGCGGGGGGGGAGAGAATACCCTGCAGGGGGGCTCAAAGGAAGGGGTGTGGGGGGGAAGAACCCCTGCAGGGGGCCCCAAAAGGAAGGGGGTGTGGGGGGAAGAGAATACCTGCAGGGGGGTCTCTAAAGGAAGGGGGGGGTGGGGGGGGAATACCTACAGGGGGTCTCAAAAGGGAAGGGGGGTGGGGGGGGAATACCTACAGGGGGTCTCTAAGGAAGGGGGTGTGGGGGGGAAGAATACCTCAGGGGGTTCAAAGGGAAGGGGGTGTGGGGGGAAGGGAATACCTACAGGGGTCTCTAAGGAAGGGGGGGGGGGGGAGAAAAACCAACAGGGGGGCACTAAAGGAAGGGGGTGTGGGGGGGAAAATCTACGGGGGGTCTCTAAAGGAAGGGGGTTGGGGGGGGGAATACCTACGGGGGTCTTAAAGGGGGGGGGTTGGGGGGAAGAATACCACGGGGGGTCCTAAAGGAAGGGGGGGGGGGGAAGAATACCGACAGGGGCCTTAAAGGGGGGGGTTTGGGGGGGGGAAATACCTACAGGGGGTCTCTAAAAAAGGGGGGTTGGGGGGGGAATCCTACAGGGGGTCCAAAAGGGAAGGGGGGTGGGGGAAAATACCGCGGGGGGTCTCAAAAGGAAGGGGTGGGGGGGGGAAGAATACCTACGGGGGTTCTAAAGGAAGGGTGGGGGGGGGCGAATACCTACCGGGGGGCTCAAAAGGAAGGGGGTGTGGGGGGGGGGAGATACCTACAGGGGGTCTCTAAAGGGGGGGGTTGGGGGGGAGAATACCTACAGGGGTCTCAAAAGGAAGGGGTGGGGGGAAGAATACCTACAGGGGGTCTCTAAAGGAAGGGGGGGGGGGGGGGAAGAATACCTACATGGGGTCTCTAACGGAAGGGGGTGTGGGGGGAAGAATACCTACAGGGGGGCTCTAAAGGAAGGGGGGGGGGGGGGGGAGAATACCTACAGGGGGTCTCTAAAGGAAGGGGGGGGGAGAATCCCTAGGGGTCTAAAAAGGGAAAGGGGTGTGGGGGGGAGAAACCACGGGGGTCTCTAAAGGAAAGGGGGTTGGGGGGAGAATCCCTACGGGGGGTCTCTAAAGGAAGGGGGGTGGGGGAAGAATACCTACAGGGGTCTCTAAAGGAAGGGGGTGGGGGGGGGAAATCCGACCGGGGGGCTATAAAGGGAAGGGGGGGGGGGGGGAAGAATACCTACGGGGGGGGGCTCTAAAGGAATGGGGGGGGGAAAAAACCCTACGGGGGTCTCTAAGAAGGGGGGGGGGGGGAAGAAACCTGCGGGAGGCTCAAAGGGAAGGGGGGGGGGGGAATACCTGCAGGGGGGCTCAAAGGGAAGGGGGGGGGGGAAGAATACCTACAGGGGGCTGTAAAGGAAGGGGTGGGGGGGGAGAATCCCTACAGGGCTCAAAGGAAGGGGGGGAAAGAATCCCTACAGGGGGCTCTAAAGGAGGGGGGGGCAAAAGAATCCCTAAGGGGGCTCTAAAGGAAGGGGGGGAAGAATACTACGGGGCTCAAAGGGAAGGGGGGGGAGAAAACCTACAGGGGGCACTAAAGGAAGGGGGGAGAGAATACCTACAGGGGGCTCTAAAGGGGGGGGGACTAGCCTACAGGGGGCCCTAAGTTTGGGGGGGGGAACTTGCCACAGGGGGTCTCTAATCTACGGGGGGGACTTTTCTCCCCTACAGGGGCCCTAACTACAGGGGGGGACATTCTGCCAAAAGGGCCCTAATTACGGGGGGGACATTCTGACTCCAAAGTGACTATCCAAAAGCCCCTCGTTTTAATAATTTTGTGGCATCTGGGTCACATCATTCAAATAATTTTTCCCAAGGAACCCAACGTAATCGGCCAGTCCGGCCATGGCAAAAGCGCAAAAACTATGTTTTTGCCAAATGTTTTTTACCTTTTATCTTAGGTGGGGGATTGCATGAAAATTTTTTATAATGCTTTTTAAATGCCTGAATTTCAGATCGATCCCATTAGCCTTATCCTAACTGATCTGGGCCTTTTTACCCCCTCACTTGCCTACAGGGGGATTTTTAACAGAGATAACACCACTGCTGTCGCAAGTGTGAAATCCCTTAATTTTTATAGCATAACCCTTATTTGGATGGTAAATCTGTTCCCCCTTTATAATGGATGAGCAGTTCTGACATCACAAACATGCGAAAGTCCCGGATCTTGAACTACTGAATACTGCCTGGACTTTATTTTTCTTACCCTGGAGGTCCGAAGACACCAATTGTTGGCCTATGGTTCTACCCTTTTGATATACCCAATGAGGTGGGTTCCTAAATAAATGGCCATATTTACTATCACTACGCAGTATCTTCCAATGCTTGAATATTGACTGTCTAACTAATCCTGCATTTCCGTCATAAACAGATGTATACAAAAATTGTTGGCCTCTTTGTGTTTTAGGCTTACTCTCCAATAAACTCTCCCTAGCCAGCAATGAGACCTCAGCACCTAAACGTCGCATCTCCCCTTCACTGTATCCTCTGTCTACAAATTTCTTTATGATATTCTCCATACTGACTTGATAACTAGTATCGTCAGAACAAAAATGACGCGCCCTAATAAGTTGAACTTTAGCTATTCCTTTGAAAGTATGTGGGGAGTGTTGACTGGTACGCAACAATATTTTGTTGCGATCAGTGGGTTTAGAATACAAAGAGGTACACAACACAGAGCCTCGTTTCTCAACCCAGACAGCCAGATATGAAATTGCTTTTAGGTCTTTAGTAAAAGTAAATTGGATAAGGGGATGGATACTGTTCAGATACGCGACGAACTCCCCCAGCCGCGGTTCAGATCCTGACCACAGCAGGAAGATATCGTCCACGTACCTGAACCACGTGACGACACTTTCTTTAAATTCAGATAGAAACACTGATTTGCTCTCAAAGTATCTCATATATATATATATTGGCGTAACTTGGAGCCACAGGAGACCCCATAGAGGTTCCCTGTAGCTGCAAGTACATACAATCGCCAAAACGGAATTTTTTTTTAGTAAGGACAATGTCCAACAGTTGCAACAAGAAAGCCAGGGTCCTGACAGAGACCTTCTCTGACAGCCATCATCCCTTCGTCAGTGGGGATATTGGTAAAAAGCGATTTAATGTTGAGTGTACATAGCCAAGTGACCTCCGCACAATCAATATCTCGTATAGAACTTAAAAATTGACCTGTGTCTTGGAGAATGTAATTTATAGTAGGTTGTAAATACATGTCTACATACGCAGCTAAGGGCTCCAATAGTGATTCAACTCCAGAGACGATGGGACGTCCAGGAGGATTTTCCACAGACTTGTGAATTTTTTGGACCATATAAAGTATTGGAATGCGTGGATTCTCCTTAGTTAACATTTTTCTAATTTGTTCAGTAATAATGTTTTGTTCAACTGCCTCCTGCAAGACATTGTAGATAATAGTAATTAGTTCTTGAGTGGGGTCCTCTGTTAGCTCCCTATAAACTTGAGTATCTTGTAGCTGGGAAAGTGCCTCCTGTAGGTATGGTACAGTGTCCATCACCACAAAGGCACCTCCCTTGTCAGCTTTTTTGATGACAATGGAGCGATCACTTTTCAATTGTTTTAAAGGTGCCTTCTCTTGTCTGGTTAAATTATTTTTCATAATCCTTTGCTTATCCTTCCACTGCTCAGTAACCTCTCTAATTACGAGTTGCTGGAATACATCTAACGACGAGATACTGATCGTCGGGTCAAATTGGCTATGATTTTTTTAATTTTTTAGGGAATTTTTTACTCGGACCTAGCCTAGGTCCTTGTTCAGTCTGGGTTGTGGAATAGAACATTTCAAGGCATATATTTCGACAACTTTTAAAAAAAAATTTAAAAACATGAAAGTTGAACAATCCAATTTCTTTAAAATTGGGGGAAAAAATTTAAAAAACCTTTTTTCAAAAAAGAGTAAAGGCAAATATCGACAAACTTAAATCTACGTTGCTACAGCTAAAAAAGTTTGATAGGGATACAAGGGACTACGCAGCAAACAGAGTATATACGTGGGCAGAGGAAAAGGGCAAAACCCCGGGGAGGGATTTTAGACTCAAAAAAGGACGAAATGTTTGGGAGCTCAGCATCTTTCGGCCCATGGACGTTTTATGGATCAAAGGTTAGAGACATACAAAAAATAAAGGACCCAAGCTCAGTTAAAAAAAAAATTTTTTTGGGAAAGATATGGAACAGGAGGGGGGGACAACCAATTTAAAAATCAGGAGTCAAAACGGGGGAAAATTGTCAAAAAAACCCCGGGGTCCCGGGGGGAAGAAAAACAATCCCGTTAAGTGGTAATTTTAAATTAAAAGAATTCCCCCACCCCAGCAACCCGTTATTGATAAAGGGTTGAACTTTGTCCCTAATCAAGAAACTGGATTGTTCGACTTTCATGTTGATTTTTTTTTTTTTTTTTTTGTTTTTAATAATGCCTTGAAATTTTTTAAAATTCCACAACCCGGGGACTGAAAAAAGGACCTAGGTTAGGTCCGATTTAAAAAAATTTCCCTTTAAAAAAAAAAATTAAAAAACATAGCCAATTTACCCGACGATCAGAAATTCCCATTTAAAATTTCCCAACAACTCGTAATTAAAAGGGGTTTTACGGAGCAAAAGGAAAGGGATAAGCAAAGGTTTATGAAGAAAAATTTTTAACCCAAACAAGAGAAGGCAGCTTTAAAAAAATTTGAAAAGTGACCCCGCTCTATTGTCAAAAAAAAATGCCCAAGGGAGGTCCCCTTTGGGGTGATGGACATTTGTACCAAAAAGGGGGGGGCACTTTCCCAGCTACAAAGAACCCCAAGTTTATAGGGACCCAACGAGGCCCCCATCAAGAACAAAATTACTTTTATCACAAGGGTCTTGCGGGGAGCAGTTAAACCCAAAACCCCATTATTAAAAACCCAAATTAAAAAAATTTTTAAAACAAAGTAAAAACCCAAACGATCCCAATTTACTTTTTTTGGGGCCCAAAAAATTAAAAGTCGGGAAATTTCCTCCTGGCCGTCCCACCGTCCGGGAGTTGAATCACTACGGGAAGCCCTTACTGTGTATGTAGACAGGGATTTAAAAACCTACATAAAGAGGGAAAAAAAAATTCTCCAAGAAACGGGGTAAATTTTTTTAAGATCTTTTACAGACCCTTATTGCGCTTTTTACCAATATCCCCACTGACAAGGGGAAATGATGGTGTCAGAGAAGGCCCTCTGTCGGGACCCGGGTTTTTGTCTAACTCAAAGGGGGGGGTTTTCCTTGTTGAAAACTTTTGGGAAACTTGTCCTTACAAAAAAAAAAAACCCCCTTTTTGGGCGATCTTTATGTACTTGCAGCTACAGGGAACCTCAAATGGGGTCCCCCTGGGGGCCTCCAAGTTCCCGCCATAAAATATGAGTTTACTTGAAAGCAAATCATTTTTTCCATCTAAATTTAAAGAAAAAATGTTGTCACGGGGTTTCAGGAAACGGGACGATATTTTCCCTTGCTGTGGTCGGGATCTAAACCCTTGCGGCGGGGGGGAGTTCGCCCGCTTATCTGAGCAGAAATCCATCCCCTTATCCAATTTACTCTTTTTAAAAAGACCTAAAGAAATTTTCCCAACCCGGGCTTTTGGGGTTTGGAGAAACGAGGCTCCGTTTTTTTTAAAACCTCTTTGTATTCAAAAACCCACTGATCGAAAACAATATTTTGTTGCGAAACCAATAAACAATCCCCCCCTTATTTTCAAAGGAAAAAGCTAAAGTTTTCAATTTATTAGAGCGCGTCATTTTTGTTCTGACGATAATTTAAATTAAAAGTCAGAATGGAAAATTTCATAAAGAAATTTGTAGACAGAGGATACTAAAGGGGGAAAGATGCGACGTTTGGGGGTGCTGAGGTCTCTTTTGCTGGCTAGGGAGGTTTTTTGGGGAGAGAACCAAAAACACAAAGGGGCCAAAAAATTTTTTGGTATACACCCCGTTTTATGACGGACATGCAGGATTATTTAAAGACAGACAATTTTGAAGCATTGGAAGATACGCGTGTGATAGTAAAAAGGCCCATTTATTTGGGAAAAACCCACGCCCTTTGGGTATTTTCAAAGGGGTTTAAAACCGGGGCCCAAACAATTGGTTTCTTGGCCCCTCCATGGTAAGAAAGATAAATCCAGGATTTCAGTTGTTCAAAAACCCGGGACTTTCGCATGTTTGGGGATCCCAGAAACTCTAACCCATTAAAAAGGGGGGAAAAAGATTTCCCACCCAAAATAGGGTTATGCAAATAAAAAATTTAAAGATTTCCCCTTTTTGCGACCAGAAATGGGTGTTATCTACTTTGCTTAAATGCCCTTGGGGGCAAGTGAAATGTGGGCCCAAAGGGGCCGTTTCATTAGAAAAAAGGTAAATGGGGAAAACCCGGTTGCAATTCGGGCTTTTAAAAAAAGCAGTATCAACAATTTCATGACAATCCGCCCCCTAGAATAAAGGAAAAAAAAACATTTGGCAAAATTCCAGTTTGTGAAAATTTTTTTGCAAGGGCCGGGGACTTTCCCTTTTTGAGTTGCATCCTTGAGAAATTTAATTTGAAATGATGGGGACCCAGATACCACAAAATTACTAAGACGAGAGGTTTTTTTGGATATTCACTTTGGAGTTTTGACCCCCGGGGGGCAAAATGAAAACCTTAATTTAGGGTTTTTCTATAGTCCCCAGCAACCCGGGATGTGTTGTATTTTTTTGGGTTTTTAAAATTTTTATTTAAGAGAAACCCGGTACCTGAAAGCTACTTTGTTTGGGGAAAGGGGGGGAGTTACCCCCAAAGTCCACGAGTTAACTCGGGTCCAGCTTGGTTGTCAGCGTCTCTTCGCCACGATTTGGCGGCGCCAGGGACGGTTGAAGGGCGTGCCACGCCGCAACTAAAGCGTGTATACCTTTTATTTTAATGTGAAAGTGGACAATTGAATTAGGAAAAATGTCCAGCATTTTTTAAAAAAGATTTATTAAAGGAATAGTCTTTTAAAAAAGTTGCCGGTTTTTATGACATTTTTACCCATTTGCCACAAGGGCCCTGAACCCCTTCTATACCCCACACAACATTATTCCCCCTTAAAATTGGGTTCTTCCCGTTTATCATGACAAGTTCCTCTTACTGCCAAATCCCAACCCTCAAAAAGTTATCTTTGGGTCACTGTCTTCCCCCTCTTAGTCCTGTTATCCCCGCCCTCCCCCTCCTTAAAACCCATCTTAACCCCGGGTACCTTCTCCCGGGGCCCGGACAAGGCATTTTGGTGCCCCAGGCAAGGACACCAAAAAGGGCCTTCCCCCCCCCCCCCCCCCCCCCACTAATTTTTCCCCTCACCCCTGGCCTGGGTTTTGTCCCCTAAATTTTTTGAATTCCACAAAGTCCCCTCCCCTTCCCCGGAGTCACTGCACAATGAAAAAACAGCCCTGAAAAATTTGCTTTTTCAAAATCGTCCCCCCCCTTTGAAAGTGATATATCCCTAATAACAGTCACTGAATAAATTTCCCCCGATACATGGGGCAAACTATGGACCCAAAAATTGTTACCAAAAAACACTCCTACAAAACCAAGCCCCCAAAATATTACTACTTAAGGACAAAAAACCCGCCAAACCCTTTACCGAACGCGACCCCCCATGTGAAAACAGCTGGGGAAAACAGGCTTGATTACATATAACCCACGCCATACGGGGACCAGATAGTGGTAGATACTAGTTGGATGTAGGGTGCTCTTTCAGGAAAAATAAAATATTTCCCCGCAGGACATTTTGTGATCCCGGAGAATCATTTCTGGATCAAACGTCGTTACTTTCCCTTTTTTTTCTCCATTTTTTTCACACCCTTTTCCCCGGGTTTCTCCCGGCCAGTAAATCATCCCCGCAGGGGGTTTGGGGAAAAAATTTTCTTTGAATCCCCACATTTCCAGTAAGTCCTTTAAAATTTTAAAGGGAAGGCCCTCAGTTTGGAAAATATATAGATATGTCCTCCAGTCCCGGTAGGGTTTATGTATAATTGTCCCCCTTTGACAAGTAGGTATAAAAATATGGGGCAAATCAGGCAGGTTTTATAGATTAAAGGTCACTTCCGCTAGTATTTAAAAATTTTAAGGGGCCTTCAGGGGAGGTATATTGATTTTAGGGGGACTCTCAGGCGGGATATTGATTAAGGGGGACTCAGGGGAGGGGTTTTATAGCTATAAAGGGGGGAGGCAGGGATTATAGGGACAACCCCAGGCAGGTATATAGCTATAGGGGGCCCGGTAGGGATAAAAGCAGGGCCACAGGGAGGGAAAATTTTGGGGGTTTTTGGCAGGGGTTTTTAGGGGACAGGCAGGGGTTATGGGGGCCCCCAGGCAGGATATGGGGGGCCCCAGACGGCGAAAGGGGGGGTCGGGCGGCGGGAGGGGGGCCCCAGGCAGGCGTATAGTGGCCCCGGGGCAGGGGGTTTGGGGGCCCCAGGCAGGGTAAAGGGGGCCACAGGGGATTGGGATTGGGGGGCCACAGGCAGGCGTATGGGGGACAGGCAGGCGTATGGGGGGAAAAGGCAGGGGGTTTTTGGGGGCCACAGGCGGCATTTTTGGGGCCACGGCGGGGGGTATTGGGGGGCCCCCAGGCCGGGCCCAAAAAAACAAATTTATACTACCTTACATGGCCTTTTCCCCCCGGGGGCGGGGCTCCTCTTTTGGGCATCTTCCTTTTTCCGGCCCCGCGCTCCTATTTAGGGCCGGCACTGGAGACGTGATGATGTCATCAAGCCCCCCAGCGCCGGGACCCCCTCCGGAGCTCCCGGAATTTCCCCTAGACGCCTGTGGCCCCCCGGGAGAGGGAGGGGTCGCGATGACTTACTTCATCGCGACCCCTGCCACTTTAGCCGCACGGGGCCCCCGGCGGGTCCTTAGGGAAAGAGACCGGGCGGGGCCCCCCTGTGGCGGCCCTGCGGGTCAAACCCGGGGATCCAGCGATCCTCCGGTGAGGAGGTTTTGACACTGTCTGCGGGGGAAAAGGGGGCGCTCGTCCCTTTCTCCCCAAAAAAGCCTCAAAAAAAGACTGCCCGGCCCCTTCAGGCCCACGGGGAGTGGGCCCGGAGCCCCCCGAGGTTTTGGGGCCCTGTCGGGGCCCCCCTTAGAGAAGGGAAAAGGTGGGGGCCCAGGGGATCGCCTCCCCTGCCAAACCCCTCGTCCCGCCTCTGTACCCTTTTTCCTTCCCCTTTAAGATGCTAACCCCTCAAACCCCTCCCAAAAAAAAAAACCTTGCCACCCCCTCGTCCAACTAGGCCCCATCTCACGGCTTCCATTTTCCCTTTAAAATTTCCTTTCTACCTTAAACTGTCCTCTACCTCTCTTTTAAAATCCCCTTCCCTTTACCCCCCCTTCTCTTTCGAAACAGCCCTAACCAAAGTCACCATGACCTAGTAACTGCTGAAGCCTCACGCCACTACTCTGTCCTTCTCCTCATAGACTTGTCCTCTGCCTTTGACACTGTTGAACACTCACTCCTGTTACAAATCTCCTCATACATCACTGATCGGACAATATCTTGCACCACTTCCTCCTCTAGCCCTCCCTCTGTTGGTGTCCCCCAGGGGTCAATTCTGAGTCTACTTTTCTTTATCTACACTCTTGGCCTGGGTCAGCTCATAGCATCACAAGGCTTTCAATACCACCTGTATGCTGCTGACACCCAACTTTACATCTCCGGCCCAGACATTAACTCTCTGCTCTCCCAGAATGACTATCGTCCATATCCTCTTTTTCTTTTTGTCTCCTAAAACTAAATGTGGAGAAACTCCACACTTTCATGGGTTCCGTAAGTCCGCTGCCTTGGGATAACCTTTGGTTCCTCTTTGTCCTTCAAATCACATTTCCAAGGCCTTACCTCTATCTGCCGCCTTGTCCAGGTCCTCGTGATCTCACACCTAGACTACTGCAACACCCTTCTCTGTGGCCTCCCATCTAGCACTTTTGCTTCCCTCCAAATCATCCTTAACTCTGCTGCTCATCTGATTCAACTCTCTCCTAGATACTCCTCTTCCCTCTGCCAATCACTAAACTGGCTACCTATTGCCCAGCGAATCCAGTTCAAGTTACCAACCTGACCTACAAGGCTCTCCATAACCTCTCCCCTCCATACATCTCTGCCTTCTCTAGATACCTCCCCTCACACAATCTCTGCTCTTCACAGGACCTTCTTCTCTGCACTTGAACGCCAATCAAAAGCAGGGCCAATCAAACAAAATACGATAAGGAAATGGGTAATGGTTAAACACCATACTAACGCAAACTAAACCGCATTATATTCCTTTATACAAAAGGGAATTAAGGGGGGTTTTTTATCACCCCAAAAACAAAACCGTCTTAAAAGACTTCCCCCTTTGTTTTTTTCAAATACCCCCTGAAACTCATAACCCAACACTCAGACCCCCTCCTCCACTTTCCCCCAAAGCTTCAAAAAAAACCCTTTAAAATCCATCTGTTCAGGATTTCCTATAACCAAAATAACCCTATTCCCAAAAACTACCCCCCCCCAAAAACCCCTGTCTGCCCTCCCCTTAAAACTCTTCCCCCCTTTTCCTTGTGGGTTTTTAAAAGGGCCTTCCCCGGGCCCAGGAATTTCTCTCCCTCTTTACCATTGTTAGTTTTTTTATCGTCACCCCCCGAAATTACCGAAAATAATAATTTTACATTTTCGGGAAAAAAATTTTAAGAGCCACTGAAAAAAATTTTTCAGTTTCATCGTTTTTTCCCTTTTTCAGGGTTTTATTTTTGGGGAGAAAAATGTTACTTTGCAATTTTATTTTGAAAACAAACCGAAAAACATGTCTATAAATTTTTCAAAGAAAAAAAATTTTCTATTTTTTTGCAGAAAAAAGAAAAATTTTTAAAAATAAAAAAAAAGAAGCATTTGCTGTCCCCCTCAAATAATGCAAAAAAAAAAAATTTTTCATATTTATTTAAAACAATAACCCCTAATGTTTTAAGTCAGGAAGATTTCAAAAATCAATTTTTGGTGGAAAACCTTTGTTTTTAAATTCACACCCTTTCAGGGCGTCTTGGTATGCTTTCCACCTGCCCTTTCACACTGTTTTTGGGGTGACTTTTTTGCCCTCCTGGCCCCAAAAATGTAAGCAGTTCTTTTTGGGTTTGGGATCCCTTTTTTCCCTCTTGAAAAAACATTCCAGAGGTTTTCAATGGGGTTTCAGGTCTGGAGTTTTTGGTTGGCCGGGGAAGGGGTTTTAAATGTGGTGCTTTTAGGGGTTTTGGCGTTTTTTTTATCGACAAAGTTGAAATCGGAAAGGTTTTTTTTTGGTGAGGGGAAATTTCCAGATAAATGCGAAAAATTTAAAGGTTTAAAAATTTTTTGCATCATCTATTAAGATCGGCCTTTTTTTGGCGGGGTTCCTGTAATTTTGGGGGGCCAGCAAATGAGATTACAGAATAGAGCAGGGTGGGGAAAGTGTGTGCACGTCATGAATTGGGGGTTTTGGGTTTTTGGATTGGCCGGAAAAATCACATGACCCTTTGGGTTTTACATAGAACCAAACGTTTTCCCTTTTCCCCGCCTCAGTGGGCTCTCCCGCGTCTCAAGGGGTAGGGCCTTTCCCTCCTGGGGGCCAAAACCCGTCAGCGAAAATTTGTCTATTTTTTCACAGAGAAACCCTACTATTTGCTGTGATCCTTCCAATTTTGTTAGATTTTAAAATTTTTAACATTTTTTTTGGGAGTTACTAAGGAAATTTTTAAAACAGCATTTTACCGCTGTAAAATTTAGGCGGTGGGGGCGGAGGGGGGGGGGGGGCCCCCGGGTGAAAACAACAAACTCTAACAAAAAAAGAACACTGGATAAAGTTCCCCCCAAGGGCTTAGTGTAAAACTGGTAGTGGAAAAATCTTTTTATTAACAGTTTGCTATTGAAATATTTCCCGGGTAATTTGGGCAGCCTGAAAAAAAAATTTGGGTAAACATCATTTCTAGTAACTGCAGGGGCCTTTGTTAGCTGCAAAAAATCCACTTTTTTTTATCAGTTTACCCTTTTTAGATAGTCACAAACCCGGGACTGTTTGATATATCCACCCTTTCACTTTTAAAATTTCAAAAAAAGCAAAAATTTTTATCAGAAAAAGGTTGTTTTTTTGCCAAAAATACCGTTTTTATTTTCAAAAAATAAAAAGTTCGTTTTTTTGGGCTTTTGCGCACCCAAACACTGTTCATTTATGGGAGGGATCTACGGAAATTTTAAAAAAAGCCCAAATTTTAAAAATTCACCACAGGGGGAATTTTAAAAATGCAAAAAAAAACCGTTTTTTATATTTAAAACATAACATTACCCTTTTTTTTTGACTTTTGCGCACCCCCGCATGTTCAATTTTCGAAACATCTACGGGAAATCTTAAAAAAAAACAATTCTATATTCACCACTTTGGGGAATTGAAAAGGTTTCAAAAAATACCGTTTTTTATATCAAAAAATAAAAATTTTGTGTTTTTTGACTTTTGCGCAACCCCGAAATGTTCATTGACGCAGCATCTACGTAAATCTTAAAACGCAATTTTTATTTTTCCCACAGGGGAATTGAAAAGGGGCAAAAAAATACCCTTTTTTTTTTACCAAAACATAACAGATAGTGTTTTTTTGGGGCTTTTGGCCCCCGTCCGTTTTTTTGATAGAAACCCCTTTCCCGTTAAATTTTAATCCACAATTTCGTTTTGATTAGAGGGATTTGAAAAAACTGGATTTGCCGTTTTTAATAAAGACTTTCCAAAACTAAATTCCCCAAACCTTCCCCAAAATTTTTTTTTTTTTCTGAAAAATGGAGGAAATGCAGGGGGTAAGGAGCAAAGAGGGGGGGAGCCGGGGGAAAAGGTTAAAGAGAGAAGGGGGCCCCCTCCAGTGGGTGGCGACAAAAACGGCAGCCAGCGAAACGTCAGTTGCAGGAAACCCTCAGGGTTTTTCATCGTGGGGCAGGGCCCTGTTTAAATTTTAAGTAACGAACATCGTCGCCAATCGTCCCTTTAAAGGGGTTTTAAAGAACCTGGGATTTTAGCGTCTTTCCTCCTCGTCCTTTCCCCCCACGGCCACAAAAGTCGTCATCAGGGAACAACAGGGATCCGACCAAAAATGAAGCACCCCCCCTTTTCAACCTTGTACCCCCCAAGTGGATAATCCATTGGGCCGGGAAAACCTCTTTGATGACAAAAAGCCCGGGTTGGGGGCCGAAGGAAAGTTAAAAGTTTTTGGGTTTATTTTTTTGGGGGGGCACCCCTGGCCCCCCCTTATGGGGCCCCTAAGGAGGGGAAGGAATCCCGGGCAATCGGCAAAAATCCCCCGGGGGGTTGGCAAACGCCTTGCAGTGCCCCCTTTCTTGTGCCCGCAAACTTCTGGATGCAGGAAAAATTTAGGACCCCCAAGTCACCTGGGGGTTTATGATGATGATTTGACGCATTGCGGATCCATCCTGGTTTTTTTTTTTCGCAGAATTTGCTTCAAACGTTTCATCATTGGACGGGGAGGGAAGAGGGAGGGGGTAGTGTCAATACGGTCCCCCAAAAAAAGGGAGGGGGGCCGGTCGAAAGAAGACCGCTAAATATGATTCCGCCAGCCACGGTCAGGCCCCCCCCCGGCTCCTCGTTTAAACGCCGCAAAAAGGTCCGGGACCCTCAACCCTTTGGGCCTTCTTTAAAGCAACCTTTGTTTTAAAATCCCAGCAAAGCCCAAAAGCCCCTTTTGGGCCCGTAAACCCCAAAAGAGGGGCAAAAACCCTTAAGTGGTTAACCACCATCAACATGCCCAAACCCACATCACGAATGAATAAAGTTAAATGGGGGGAACACTTCCCAAAAAAAGGGCCAGACCGAAACCGGGCCCCAAACCCACTGACACATCCCTTTTTTCCCCCCGCCTCCTCCCCCCGCCCCACCAACTTCTTAAACGCCCATGTCTCTCAGAGTCATGATCGGGGGAATCAGTTTCCGCTTAAAACCCCCCCATCCACCGTCGCCCAGTACCCCCAGAAATCACCAGAGACCCATCCTCCCCCTTCTCCTTCCGCCATTTTTGTTTTACCCCATTCGCCAAAACAGCGGCCAGTCTAGCGGGCCCCTTCTGTTTCCAGGGGGGGAGCAGAAAAAAAACTTTAAACCCCAAAACCCAAACCCAAAAGGGCCAAAAGCCTGAAGGGTCGGCTTTGCCAGGCTTTTGGCCTTGGAAATTTTCCCTTTTTTTCCGTCGGGTGGACACAGAGGGGGTTCCCCCCAAGTCAGGCCCTCGCCCCCCCAATCCCAGATGCCGACCAGGCATTTCTTTCCCGGAAAAAGCCGCCCCCAGCCCTGGCCAGCCCACGTGCCCATCTAAAATTTCAAGCGCGTTTCCTGCATCTTGTCCGGAAAATTTCCATCTCACCACCGACACAGGGCCCTAGTAAGCACCCCCAACCCCTTTAAAAAACCCCGTGACAGCTCACTGGGTTGAGCTGGGGGAAAAATGTCCCCGGGGGTTCCGGGGGGGCTCTCAGGTTTGGCGCGCGTTTCTTAAAACCCTGCGGGATGGTGGGGGGCATTTTCCCCCCAAAGGGTTTCCCCTCTGGGGAAACACGTGCCCAGAGACACCGGGGCCCGTTTTGAAAAAAAATTCTCCTTTTGGGAACCGCCACACACAGGTCGGGAGCTGGGAAAGGGGGCCCTTAAAGCAACAGCCCCGAGCACTGGGGGGGTTTAAACAAAAACCCTTTGGGCCCAGGCAAGGGGGGGTTGAGGAAAAGGGGCAAAATCTGCGGGCCCCACTTAAATCGGTAGGCGGAGCACATCCCCTTTTCCCCCGGCCAAATGTCAAAAAAATTTGTCGCCAAAATTTTTCTAAAACCCTCCCCGGGCCCTTGGACTGCCTTTGCTGAAAAAGGCTCGGGGGGTTAAAATTCGCACCCCCGCCGTTCGCCCCCCTTCCTTCGCCCCCCCTTTGGCCCTGCTTTGGGCAGCGTCCTCGGCCATCCCCGCAACCGCCCTTTTGGTTGACTGTGGCAAACCGCTAAAATTTCCCCCCCTCCACATGCTCCAGCGATTGTGGGAGCAGGGGCAATGCCTTTACGCAGAAAACGGAAGCCCCCAAAAGGCCCTGACAAGCAGGGGTACGGACCTGGGGTGTTGAACCACCGAGAGTGGAGGCGGGGGAAAAGAGCTCTGCCCCCAAACCCTTTGCCATTTTTGAAGAAGCCACCAAAAAGGCCAATGTGGACAATCCCCCTTGCCCACATGAGCATTTTTGGGATCTTAGTTCGGGGAAATGATCGTTGGACACTCTAAAAAACAGGCCCCGCCAGCGGACGGAGGAGGAGAGGGACACCAATGGGGAACGGACCTTTCTCCCCGTAAAATCCAAAAGGCCCGACATTTTTTCCAAAATTTTCCCATCGGTCTTCATTAGGAGGGGTTTCGAGGGCCGGGCAAAAGGGGCGGCAAAGGGCCCAGGGGAAAAGGAAGCAGGGCGGGGAAGGGGCCCGGAGGAGGGAGGGGGGGAAAGGAAAAAAAGGTTTTCCGAAAAAGTGGGAGAATTACCGAGGGGGAAAAAAAGAGGGGGCGAATTTGAGGCGGATTTAAAGGAAAATGAGGAAAAATCAGTTTGCTGTGCCCCCCCACCCCAAAGGGTTGGGGGAAAACAAGGGTCCATCCTCACATGAGTGCTTTATGCTCCTTTCCTCCAACAAGATCCCGCATTAAAGGGCCCCCCAAAAAAGAACAAAAGTTATTTGGGGGCCAAACCCCCGGGCCCCGGGACAAAACAAAAATCAGCACTTTCCTTTCCCCCCACCCAAATAGAGAGTAAAAGCAGGAAATGGAGACCTTGCTTTTATTTTAACAAATGGAGACCTCCCGTTTTTTCTCTGCTTCCCCGTTCCCCCCCCAAAAGTCACTTTAAAAAACATAAGCACGTTAACCCGCATAGAGGCCAAGTAGGCCCTAGCGGCAGCAGCAGGGAAGGGGCAAAAAGCCTAATTTGGGGGACCTCGGCAAACTTTTTTTTAAACCCCCTCACCAACGCATGCAATGCAGGGCACCAACCAAAACACAGAGATCAGCTTAAGATCATTGGGGCACACTATCTGCGTCCAAAAAACAAAACCCATGTTTTTTTCCGGGGTTTTCAGAAACCCCCCTAACTTTTTGGGTTTTCCAAAAAAGGGACGAATGGCCCGAACGGCCGTCACGGCCCCCTAGAGGGGGTTGTCCTGCCCAGCAACCCGCGTCATATCTTTAGACGGACCTTCACAAAACTGGGGAGTCCTTTTAGAAAACCATCCTGCTTTTTCCAAGATAAATTTTGGGTCGTTTGACTTTCATCCCAAAATGAATCAGGCATGGATCTCTGATGATGTTGTGGCCCCCAATTGCCCGAGGCACCGATTAGTTTTCCAGTCTACTTCACAAACCTTTTTTAAACAAAAAGGTCCTCTTGAAAACTTTTTTTAAAAAAGAAACATTTCTTTCCCGCAATTTTTTTTCCTTTTTTCCCAACAGTTCATTTTTCTGGTTTTTCTGTAGGAAATGTAAAAAGGGCAGCAAGGTTTTATGACAACCCCCGGTTTTTCCCCTTTACCACTTTTTCTTAAAAGTTTTCGCATTGGGCCCAAGGTTTTGAGGTCATGGGCGTGAGATACAGCTATAATTATGGTCCTTTGGAACAGAAAGTGGCTTTTAAGGCCTTTTCCCCCCACAATTTTTTTTAAAAGTGGCTGAGAAGGGCATTTTTAATAAAATTTTTTTGGGGCATTTTGCCCTTTTTAAAAGCAGCAATACTACAGGCCTTTAAAAAAAATTTTTTTTTCAAACAAAACATTTGCTCTTTACAATTTACCAAAGTGGCCCCAAGGGGCAAAGCTTTTAATTTTTGGGGGCATTTTGCTGTGACATGGGAGCTATACTACAGGTCCCCTTTTAAAAAAAGTTTTTTTTTAAAAAGACTTTTTCTTCACAATTGACCAAAGTGGCTTTAAGGGGATGCTTTTAAAATTTTTTGGGGGGAATTTTCCCGTGACAAGAGCTATACTAAAAGGTCCTATTTTTAAAAAATTTTTTTCCTAACCCCACCCAATTTTTTCTTCACAATTGTCAAAAAGTTGGGTCAAGGGTGATGGTGCTTTCAGAAAAAGGATAGTAGGGCACTGTTAAAGGGCCATATTGGGAAAAAGACTTGTTAAATTGCAAAAATCTTTAACAAAACTAACAATCCCTTTTTGAGACCAAAAACCCCTTTAATACAATGAAAAAAAGAGAAACAAAACATGGTGGGGAACCATTTCCAAAATTTTTAAAAATGTGTTTTCAAGAATTAAAGTACAAAAAAAAATGCATGTACAAAATTGGCCTTTTTTAAAAAAAATTTCCCCTGAAATTTTAAAGGAAAGGGAAAAGGAAAACTTTGGGGGGCCAGAAGTAGGTTATTCAGAGGGACATGGATTTTGGAAACACGGACAGAAAAACAAATTTCAAGACCCCCTTTTCCCCCACACGTTGAGTAAAAAAAAAAAAGAAAGCCAAAATAAAGGGGACCGGGGGTAACAAAGGGGCGTTTAAACCCCCATTAAATTTTTTAATGAAAACTCAAAAGGGGTTTCCCCACCATACGGAGGGCAAGCGAAATTAAACCCCGGGAATTTACTTTTTGTCCCGAGGAAGGCGGGGTTTCAAAACTTTTCCCCCCTTCCGCACTCCGGGTTCAAAACGACATTTTCGTTGCTTGCGTCATCAGGGCATTTTTAAAAAAGCGTGTTAATAGATGACGGACGCCGCCTCGGGTTTTCACCGCACCCAACCCGTAACTCCGGCCCTGGGTCCCTGCTGTTTCCCCCGGACAGGTAAAAAAGCAATGTCCCGTTCAAAAAAAAATGGTGGTTTTTAAAGACTCCTTTTTTTCCCGGGACTTTTTTTAAAAGTGGGGGGTCATGCAGGTTTTGGGGGCTCAGCGTGGCCCCCGGGCAGGAAAAGTCAATTTTCCCCTGAAACTAAAATGGTGGTTTTTAAAAGACTCCCTTTTTTTTTTCCCGGGACTTTTTAAAAAAGTGGGGGCATGGGAGGTTTGGGGCCCCATGCTGTGGCCCCCGGACAGGGAAGTCCCCAAAGTCCCGTGAAACTTTAAAAAGGGGGTTTAAAGAACCCTTTTTTTCCGGCACTTTTTTTAAAATTTTTTTTGGAAAAGAGGTTGGGGCTCATGCTGTGGCCCAGGAAAAGGTAAAAGTCAATGTCCAGTTAAAAAAAAATGGGGGGTTTTAAAAACTCCTTTTTTTTCCCCCAAATTTTTTAAAAGGGGGGTCATGCCCGGTTTGGGGGTCATGCCCGTGGGCCCCGGAAAAGGGTAAGTCCCCTTTTCCAGTTTTAACTAAAAAGGTGGTTAAAGAAATCCCCTTTTTCCGGCACTTTTAAATGTTGGGGGTCTTGCAGGGTTTGGGGGTTTATGCCGCTTTCCCGGACAGGGGAAAATTTAAATTTCCCGTTCAAGGGAACATGATTGGGTTTAAAAACATACTCCCCTTTTGGAACTTTTTAAAATTTTTGGGTTTATGCAGGGTTTTTTGGGGCAGGGTGTGGTACAAAGACAGGGATAGTAAATGGTCCCGTGACCCTTTTTTTTTTGTGACTTTTTTAACCTAAGGGGTTTTTTTGCCTAAAAAATGTCCCCGGATCCTTTTTACTGGGGGTTTGGGAAAGTTAATTTTTAGCTTCCCAGGCCCCTTTTTTGGGGGGAAAAAATGAAGGGGTTGTTGCACTCCCTAGACCTTTTAAAGGTCATCCCGCCATAATCGATGCTCATAACGAAAAACCTTTTTCGATAAACCCGGGTGACTATCCCACTAACATCGATCCGAATTTCCAACGCATCGTCAACACTATGCTTATTTTAACCACACAAAATTTTACCCCTTGGCCCCGTGTGGCATGGCGCTTGTTCTGCTGGAAAAACCATTTCCCCAGAATTTTTAAACCCTTAAACCCGAGCAAAAGGAACAAGGGTTTTTTTCAGGATAACCTTGTAGGGGGCTGATTCATCCCTCCTTCGCAAAAAAATTTAAACCGCCCAATTCCAACCATTTCTGAAGATCCCCATAAAATCACACATCCTCCCCCCCCAAATTTTACAGTTTGGGGGCAAGACACTGTGGGTTGTACACCTCCCAGATCTCCGGGCTAAACCCTTTTCGACGTGGTTTGGGAAAGAAAGAAAAAATTTGACTCATCAGAGAAATTATCTTACCCAGTTGGGTTTTAAAGGACGGGATTTTTCGAAAAATTTTTAAAGGGTGGGGGCAAAATTATGCTTAAAGTATCCCTTCCCGCAGTTAAAACCAGAATTGACCCCTTTTTTTCCTCACCAGCTTTTCTTTTCAAATCCTTCGGCATGGTAAAAATTTTAAATTTTTCTTTTTTAAAATTTTTTTAACCTAAACCTAGCACTTGTTTTGCCATCCAGCTTTTCCTGTTTGCAAGAGAATTTTAAAATCCACAAGGGGTTTTTTTAATACTTTCCTTTATTAAAAAATTTAGTTCAGGGGTCACCAAAAAAAAAGCCCATTAAGTAGAATGAGGTGTACTTTGGTTGGAATTCAACCGACACTGGAATAGAATGGCTGTCAGACATGTAGAGATGCCGATTTTTTAGAAAACTGTGCAGTGGTCTCTTAAAGGGGTTGTATAATTTCATTAAATGGTCTTCAGAATAAGGGGACAGTGAAAACAAGCGTTTGCAATTGGATGTCATTTGCAAAGATGTCTTGTTTTCACTGACTGCCTTATCTTCGTTTTGTGTAAACACTGTTCCCCAGTGGCGGTCTGATCCTACCTCCTTTCATTTAATTGGCTGACTGCTCTACTAATTTACATTCTGTCTGGCCCCCGGTCATATTCATGGGAGTGTGCATTTCTGCCTCTCTCACTCAGAATAAGGGGCCGACAACAATTTCACTCTGCACAGCCACCTGCTCCTCATTGACACTGAAGCTGCTTCTACAATCAGAAAACAGCAGAATTGTGCCCGGTGCCTAATGCTCCTGCATGTAAGGGGCCGGCAACAATTCACTCTGCACAGCCACCAGCTCCTCAGTGACACAGCAACTGCTTCTATAATCAGAAAACAGCAGAATTGTGCCTCGGGGCCTTGTGTAAACATAGAAGGGAGATGGATCTGTGCTCTGGATGAGTTGATAGAAGACTAGATTCAACTGTAACAAACCTTCAGCTGGGAGAGGAGAAGAGATTAGTGCTCTGAGTTCATGGAAGACTGAATGCAGGCCTGTAGTATG
This sequence comes from Phyllomedusa bahiana, assembly GCA_025379985.1. NCBI lineage: Eukaryota > Metazoa > Chordata > Amphibia > Anura > Hylidae > Phyllomedusa > Phyllomedusa bahiana. Next base: position 171,513 of record JAODAL010003496.1, read on the forward strand.
TAAACAGCTCTTACAAAATAAGACTGCATAGGGAAAGGACAGTGACATGTGGACTCAGACAGAGGGGATGGGGGGAACACACTGACTTGGTAGCCAGCATGAACAGTGAAGGGGGAATGATGTCATCCCCCTTCAGTTAAGAAACAGGCAGCTAGGAGGGGAAGAAACGCCCCTGGATTTCAGGAACTGAGAGAATCAAGCTTCAAGAAAACAGCCGAACTGATGAAGCTATACATCCCCTTTAATTTTTTCCAGAGCTGTATGTTATTTGACCCCCCCACCCCTCTTGAATGTACAGCGCCCTGGAACTAAGGGTGCTCCAAAATAGATAATAATAGCTAACATTGATGCAGAGAAGAATAAGGCATGTTGGATTTCGGCATGCCTAATCCTTTGCTACCCTGCACATAAGCCACAGGTAGAAGTCTCATTTAGAGACGTATTCCCTTCTCTTGAACTAAACAATCATACTTGGCAGATGGGAAAGTTTGAGGGCATTTTCCATATTAACCGTTTCCCACCATTAGAATTTTTGTTTGTCAATTGCTCCTCCCCCTTTTTAACAATCAACTTTTTAATTTTTCTAACAACATAGCCATATATATGTACATACATATGTAAGCCTTGTTTTTTGTGAGACAAGTAGTACTCTTTTATGGCACCATTTACTATACCATATAATGTACTGAGAAACAAACAATAAAAATCGTTGTGGGGTGGAAAGTGAAAGAAAATTCAATTTTTGTGATGGTTCCATTTTTAGAGTTCACTGTGTGGTATAAATAACATTATTTTGTTTATGAAGGTTGGTACACTTATGGTGATAACAATTTTTTTGTGCTTTCATTATGTTTTACAAAAAAGACAAAAACCTTTTAGCACAGCAGCTCTTCTTTTTACCTTTCTCCCGCCCACCTGCTTTTGGCTTGGAACCTCCATCTTCAGGCTGACACAACAGCTCTTCCTCATGCCGCTCTCGTCTTGCACTGTCAGCCCTGGAACGGTAGGTCTGTTCTTACTGCTTCTGGTCCCCTACACCCCTCTCCAACCGGCTGGAATTTAAGATCCAGTACTGTACCAGCACCCATACAGTTAGTACATGTGTGGTATGCTGCCATTTGTAGCTGTAGAACTACAGGTGCCAGCATACCATACTACACGTACTAATTGTATGGATTCTGATTAGTACATGTGTTTAACATGTGCTGCTATAGCATGCTGGCACTCATAATTCCATGTTCCACAGCAGCTAGTAGTTGTGGAACTGCATGTCCCAGCATGCCACCACAGCACGAGAGAAAAATAGATAAATC
>JAODAL010003497.1:0-172815 GCA_025379985.1 Phyllomedusa bahiana
TCCATTTTGGTACCAGAAGTCTATTGGGTCCGGAACACATACAAAAACAATCGGTGTTGAGACGCATTAGTCGTGAACCATGATCTTAAGTTGGGTCCTGTGTGTTAGGATTTTGTGCCCTGCATTGCATGCGTTGGTGTGGTGGTAAATAAAGTTTGGGCCAGAGGTCACCCATTAGGCTTCTTGCCACCTTGCTGCTGCGCTGCCGCTACGGCTACTTGGCACTCTACTGCAGTCACGTCGCTGTTTGTTGTTCCCCCGTGACATTTTGGGGAACGTGAAGCAGACGCAACAATGTCTCCAGTTGATCAATCGGCAAGGTCTCCATTTCCTGCATTTTACTCTCTATTTGGGTGGGTGGAAGGAAATTTGCTGATTTGTTTTGTACCGGGGATCCAGGAGGGTGGCCACCCATAACTGTTGTTCATTTTGAGGGCCCTTTAAATTTGCGAGGATCATGTTGGAGGAAATGGAGCATCCAAGCACTCATGTGAGAGATGGAGCCTTGATTTCTCAAGCCTCTGGGTCGAGGGGCACTAGCAAACTGATCTTCCACATCTTCCTCCTCCACCTCAAATTCGCGCCAACCTCTTTCCAAGGCAGGGACGCGTAATGTCGGTGTCTAGGAATACCTCCTACTCCTCCTCCGCTGCCTCCGGCACAGCTTCAACAGAGCCCTGACTTGCCTGAGATGATGCACCCTGAGAGCTGATGCACCACCTTGCACTAAACCCTGGGCCCCCAACCCTGCCTAATGAAACTTTATGAAATTGTGAAACGTCGGGGTTGTGGATTTGACGGAGAGAAAGGTCCGTGTCCCCCAATTTTTTGTCCGTCCCTCCTCCGTCGCTGGCGGGACCTGTGTTTTAGAGTGGGCCAAAAGATCGTTCCCGAACTAAGATCACCCCCCAAAGCTCTGGGTGACAAGGGGATTGTCCCCACTGACCATTTTTGGGGTTTCTTTTTAAAAAATGGGAAGGTTGGGGGAGAGCCCCTTTTTCCCGCCTCCACTCTCGGTGGGGTCCCCAAAACCCCAGGTCCGCACCGCTGCCTTTTCAGGCCAAAGTTTTCATTTTTGGGACTGCGTAATGGGTTTCGCTGCTGCCAAAATCGCTGGGAGCTGTGGAGGGTGGGAAATTCCCACGTTTTTGCCCAAAGTCAAAATGAGACAGTTTTAGGGTTTTGGGCCCAGTTTACGCTGCAACGCCAGCCCGGCGGGGGGCGAAGCAGGGTTGGGGAAACGGCGGGAAATGCGAACCCTTTGACTTCGAGCCTTCTCACAGGCAGTCCAGACCCGGGTACTCTTTAAAAAATTTTCTTTGGCGACAAGGTTCATGACATGTAAAACCCCAAAGGGGTGTTTCTCCAGCCCACCGTCTTAAGGGCGGCCAGGAAATTTCGCCCCTTTAATCGCCCACCCAAACCCTTTCCTGGCAAAAAGGGGTTTTTTGACACCCCAGCAACGCTCGGGTTTGTTTCGGAGAGCCCCTCCCCAAAACTCCTGACCTGTGTGTGGACGGGTTTTCCAAGGGGGGCAGATTAATTTCAGCACGGGCCGGTTTTTTCTGGGCACGGATTTCCCCCCAGGGACCCTTTGGGGGAAAAGGGAAACCCCGCACCATCCCCGCGGTTTTGAAGGCGTGCACGAGCCTGAGAGCCACCGTAAAACCCCCCGAGGGCATCCACCCCCGGTCACCCCGTGAGCTGTCACAGAGGTTTTAGCGGCCTTGGCCGTACTTTACTAGTCCCTGTGTCGGGGGGTCAGATGGGGCTTTTTTTGGCCACAAAAACAGACAAACGGGGTTTTAAAATTTTTGATGAAACTGGCTGGCCGGGCAGGGGCGGCTTTTTTCCCGGCAAAGAAATGCCTGCTGGGGATCTGGTAAATTTGGGGGCCCGGGGAGGGCCATGACGTTTGGGGGGAAACCCAAACTGTGTCCACCAGACGGAAAAGGCCCCAAAAATTTCCCCAAAGGGCCCAAAAACCTGGCAAAGCCGATATTTAGGCTTTTGGCTTTGGGGGGGTTTGGGTTTAAAAATGTTTTTTCTGCTCCCAAACCTGGAAGACAGAAGGCTGGCTGCTAGACTGGTCCTGTACCGGGTGCAGGGGCGTCAAAATGGCGGAAGGGAAGGGGGAGGAAAGGGTCTCTGGTGGGGCCCGGTGGGGGGACTCGGGCGACCCGGGGGAGGCTGAAGCGGAGGCTGATCCCTGATCATTTGAGAGACAGGGGCAGCTGAGGAACGCTTGGGGGTGGGGAGGGGAGGCGGAGAAGGGGGGGACTTGGTTGGGGGCCCTGGCGGTCGGCCTTTTAGGGCCAAATGTTGCCTCCTTTTCACCCATGCTTTGCGCATTGACTAAATTTTTGGTGGGGGTTAACCCCCTAAGGTTCTTGTCTCTACTTATCGTTAGGCAAAGCGGCTATACACGCTTCGTGAATCAAGATTGCTTAAAAAAGGCCCAGGCTTGAAGGTCCGGGACCTTTTTGACCGAAAAAGGGTTTGCGCTGCCCGTGGCTGGCGGAATCAATCCGGACCTGCGCCGCCCTCCCCTTTTTAGGGGGAACCCATCTGCACCCCCCTTTTCCCTTCCTCCCTTCATGATGAAGCGCGCAAGCAAATTCTGCTGAAAAGCCCCGTTGGGATCCGAAAAAGGTCATATATCATCAACACAGGTGACTTTGTCGCCTGATTTTCGCATCCAAAAACTGGGGGCTAAAAAGCGGGGGGGACGAAAGGGCTTTCCCGACCGCCCGGATTTTGCCGATTGACCGGCTTTTTTCTCCTCCTCTGATGGACAAACTGTGCATCGTGCCCCGGAAAAAGGGGCCATCTACCCCCGACACATGACTATAAGCAGGGCCGGGCCGTTTTAAATCTCTGGACAGCCACTGGTGAGCTGGGGGATGTTTGGGGGTGAGTGGCTCTCAGGCTCGGGCACGCTCTTCAAAACCGAGGGATGGTGCGGGGGCTTATCCCCAAGGTCCTTGGTGGATCCTCCCCCAGAACACCAGGCCGTGTTTGAAAATTAATTTTGCCTTTGGAGACGTCCACACACAGGTCAGGGGCTGTACGGCTTAAACAACGGCCGAGGCTGGCTGGGTGACAAGAACCTTGTCCGGCAAGGGGGGGTGCGATAAGGGTGAAATCTGCTGGCCCCCCTTAAGATCGGGACTGGGCACATCCCTTTTCCCCGGACTGTCATGAAACCTTGTCGTCCAAAATTTTTAAAGACACCCGGGGTTTTGGGCTTCCCGTGAAGAAGGTCGAGGTCTATTTCGCACTTCCGCCCCTTCACAACCCGCTTCTCCCGCCGGGCTGCGTTCAGCGTCAGCTCGGGCCCCCCCCACCGTCCATTGTTGAACCAAAAAAGGGCATTGGACAAAGCCCCTTTTCAAATGAGCTTGTGGGGATCTTAGTTCTGGAACGATCGTTTGGAACTCTGAAAATCAGGTTTTCCGCCAAACGGAGGAGGGGACGGACACAGAAAGCGGGGCACGGAGCTTTCTCTCCGTCAAAACCCAAGGGCCCGACAGGTTTTTACAATTTTATCGGTCTTCATTAGGCAGTGTTCGGGGGCCAGAGCTAGTGCAAGGGGGGGGGCTCAGCTCCAGGGGCATATCTCAGGCAAGTCAGGGCTGTGTTAAGCGTGCCGGGGGAGGGAGGAGGGGGAGGAGGGGGTATTCCTAAAAACCCCATGTTTTCCGACGGGCCCTGCCTTGGAAAAGGTGGCGCAATTTTTAGGCGAGGAGAAAAAGAGAGGGAAAATCATTTTGCTTGTGCCCCTCGCCCCGAGGCTTTGGGAAAAACAAGGGCCCACTCTCACTATGCTTGGATGCCCCTTTCCTCAACATTTATCCCGCATTAAAAGGCCCCTCAAAATTAACAAAGTTTTTCTGGGTGGCCCCCCTCCTGGTTCCCCCGGTACAAAAAAAAATCAGCATTTCCTTTCCCCCCACCCAAAAAGAGTGAAATGCAGAAAAGGAGACCTTGCTGATTTATCAACTGGGGACATCTGTTGCTCTGCTTCCTTTCCCCCCAAAGTCACGGTGGAACAACACAGCGACGGAAAAGCATAGAGGGGGCCAAAATAGGCATAGTGGAAAAGCAGCACCCAAGGTGGCGGAAGCCCTAATGGGTGCCCTTTCTGGAAAATCTTTTTTTTACCCCCTCCCCAAACGCATGCAATGCGGGGCACAAAAACCCAACACACAGAGACCCCACTTAAAAAATAAATGGTGAAACGACAAAATCTGCGTCCCAAAAAACACCCGGGGTTTTTGCATGTGTTCCGGACCCCAATGACTTCGGGGAAACCCAAAAAAATGGAAAAAGGGCCCCCCGAGCTGGCTCGTCACGCCATAAAAGGTTTTTGCCCCCTCCCCAGCACCAAAATAAATATCTGGGGGGACCTTCAGCACAACGGGAGGGGGTCTTACAGAAAAAAACGAAACCGGCTTTCCACAGTTTAATGGGGAAACTTTTTGATTTTCCATCAAAAATGAATCAGGCAAAAATCTCTGATGATGTTGGGGGCCCCAATTCCCAAAGGCCCCACCGAAAAATTTTGCCGGTCTATTTCCCACATTCCTTTTAAAACAAAATTTGGCCCCCTCTTGAAAACTTTTTTTTAAAATTTATCTTTTCCCTTATTTCGTTTTTATTCTCTTTTCCTCTTTTATTCTCTTTTTCTTGAGGAGACTGTAAAAGACACAAGGTTTCATGACAACACCGTATTCCATTTACTCACTTTATCTTAAGAAGTTTTCGCATTGTCAATGGTTTTGAGGTTATGTTGCTGTGAGATACAGCAATAATCATGGTCCTTTGGAACAGAAATGTGGCTTCTAAGTGGCATTTCTCCCTCACAATTTTTAATAGTGGCTGAGAAGTCATATTTATAATTTTTTGGGGTCATGTAGCTGTGAGATACAGCAATAATCATGGTCCTTTGGAACAGAAATGTGGCTTCTAAGTGGCATTTCTGCTTCACAATTTTTAACTGTGGCTGAGAAGTCATTTTTATAATTTTTTGGGTCTTGCTGCTTGAAATGCAGCAATACTACAGGTCTATTAAAAAAAATGTTGTTTCTAACAGACATTTTTCTTCACAATTTACCAAAGTGGCTCAAGAGTCATGCTTATGAATTTTTTGGGGCATTTTGCTTTGAAATGCAGCAATACTACAGGTCCTATTCTAAAAAAATGTTGTTTCTAATAGACATTTGTTCTTCACAATTGTCAAAAGTGGCTCATGGGTCATGTTTTGAATTTTTGGGGGCATTTTGCTGTGACATGCAGCTATACTACAGGTCCTATTCTAAAAAATGTTGTTTCTAACAGACATTTGTTCTTCACAATTGTCCAAAGTGGCTCAAGGGTCATGCTTTGAATTTTTGGGGGCATTTTGCTGTGACATGCAGCTATACTACAGGTCCTATTCTAAAAAATTTTGTTTCTAACAGACATTTGTTCTTCACAATTGTCAAGAGTGGCTCAAGGGTGATGGTGCTGTCAGAAACAGGAATAGGTAGGACACTGTTAATGGACACATATTGCAAAATGACTTGTTTTTGCAAGATCTTTAACATAGCTATCAATCCCTGTATTGAGACAACCCATTTAATACAATGAAAAAAGAGAAACAAAGACATGGTGGGATTCCATCCTATTTTAAAAATGTGTTTTCTAGAATTAAACTACTAAAAAACTTGCATGTACAAAATAGCTGGTAAAAAAATTCCCCTGAATTGTACAAGGGAGGTACAGGAAAACTTGACCAGATGTAGGTTATTCAGAGGACATGGAGTATGGAGCACGGACAGAGAACAAAGTACAGAGACAATTTCCTCCAGCACGTTGAGTAAAATGAGAAAAAGAATGCCAAGCAAAGGGCACCTGGGTGTAACAGGAGCGTTAACCACCAGTATTTCCAAGTGAAGCTCAATTGGTCCGCACTCATACGGAGGGGCAAGCGCTACCCAGGTCTTGACTGTGTACTGAGGAAGGCTGGAGTTCTCACACTTCCGCTTCCGCACTCTGCTTCAGCACGACAGTTTTTGTTGCTGCGTCATCAGGGCATTTTAACCTGTGTGTTAATAGATGACGGACGCCAGCCTGGGCTCTCACCGCACCCACTGTAACTCCGGCCCTGGGTCATGCTGTGGCACAGGACAGTTCTAGTCAATGTCCAGTTCAACTAAAATGGTGGTTGAAAGACTCCTTTTTCCGGCACTTTGTAATCTGGGGGTCAGACAGGTTTAATGGTCATACTGTGGCCCAGGACAGGGACAGTATATGTCCAGTTCAACTAAAATGGTGGTTGAAAGACTCCTTTTTCTGGCACTTTTTAAACTGTGGGTCAGACAGGTTTAATGGTCATTCTGCGGTACAGGACAGATATAGTTAGTGTCCAGTTCAACTAAAATGGTGGTTGAAAGACTCCTTTTTGCGGCACTTTTTAAATCTGGGGGTCATGCAGGTTTCGGGCTCATGCTGCGTTCCAGGACAGGGATATTCAATGTCCAGTTCAAGTAACATGATGGTTCAAATCATACTGCCTTCTGGCACTTTTTTAATTTGTGGGTGATGCAGGTTTAAGGGTCATGCTGTGGTACAAGACAGGGATAGTGAATGGTCTGTGACTTTTTTTCTGTGACCTTTATAACCTAAGTGTGTTGCCTAAGATGTAGCACGTATCCATTTGACTGTTGTGGATGTTAATTTCAGCTTCTCCAGCCTTGTTTGGGTGTAATAATGAAGGTGTTGTTGCTCTCCCATAGACTTTAATGGTAATCGCTCATAATCGATGCTCCCTATCGAAAAACCTTATCGATAGCGGCCGACTATCGACTATCGATCGATCTCGATAGCCAACGCAATTGCTCAACACTACTCTTGATCTTTTAACATGCCTTCTGACCCCAACCGCAATTTGTCATCAAAGAGGTCTTCAGAAAACGGATTATCCACAGTGGTGGGTACACGAATTTACATTTGGGCTGCTTCATGTTGAACGGATGCTGATGATGCTGATGACATTTGTGGCCGTGACTGGGAGGACGAGGAGGTAAGACTGCTGGATGCAGGTTGCATTAACCACTGAAGAACAGATTGGCAACGCTGTTCGTTACTGAGATTCACAGGGCCCTGACCCAGCAATGACAGGCCTGACGGTCCTGCAACCGACGATCCGCTGGCATGCGTGTTATCGCCAGCACTGGAAGGAGCACCTTCTCTCGTACCTCTACCTCCATGTCCTACCCCCCTCTTTGCTCGCTTACCACCTGCATTTCGCTCCATGTTCAGAAAGATAAAAATTTAAGAAGGTATGGAAGATTTTTTGAAAGTCTCTTATTAAAAGATGACAAATCACAACTATTCTTAAATCCCTCTTTCCTACAGCCAACTAGGATTAGAAAGTGAATTGTTTCTAGCAAATACCTGTGAAATGCGGTCTGGTGGAAGAACCGTAAGACAAAATCAACAGTGTTCTTCCTTCAGTCCCAGGGATTTACAACTGCCCAGTAGGACTAGGAATTGATAGTTTTCAACAAAATATCATACAAGTGCGCCAAACTGAGATTCAAAGAGTGAAATAAAACTATTCAGAAGTTACACGGATGAGAATTTTTTTGCAGCAATGACAAACGAGAACAGTTGCTAGAAAATTTTTCTATCAGAATTGTCGTACAACGTGGCTATTTGAAAAAAACTAGGGCCGCACCACGTGCAATACAGCTATTTAAAAATTATACGCATAACAAACGGTGGTTTTTGCACCAATAAATGCACCTGCAGTGACTACAAAATTTCTGTATTCAAATTTAAGTACAAGGTGGCTCTATGAACAAAACTGGGCCGCACCAAAGTAAAAAAAAACACCTATTTGAAATGTATACGGATAATAAAAGGTGGTTTTTGCACCTATGAAATACACCTGCAATTACTAGCAAATTTCTGTATGGTAATATCCGTACAAGATGGGTCTTTTAACAAAAATGGCCTGCGCCAAAGTGAACTAAACCTAAATAAATTGTGTACGGATAATAAAACGTGGTTTTTGCCCCTATAAATACACCTGTAGTGACTAGAAAAGTTTTGTATCCTATTGTGAGTACAAAGTGGGTCTTTGAACAAAGCTGGGCTGCGCCAAAGTGAAAAATTCGGAATTAAATTGTGTACTGTTAATAATAGGTGGTTGTCACGGGTGGTCCCGCAGCCCCTCGCCCGGGCTGCGGGCGCACTCGTGCTGTCACCCGTCGGGTCCCGGCTTCCCCCTTACCTTCCTGCGCTCCTGAGTCCTCCCGTCCTCCTGGCCGGCCGGCGTGCGCGCGCCCGCGCCTTAGGCGCGCGCGCGCCGGCTCTCGAGGATTTAAAGGGCCAGTACGCCCATTATTGGTTAAGGCTGGCAGGTGACCCTATTTAACCCTCTTCCTTCCGGGTCACCTTTGCCGGATCTTTAGTGCCGTACAGCCTTTAGAGAAAGCTTCTTGTGCCTCGTTGTCTGACTTCCGTGTACCGAACCTCTACGCTCCTGTTTCCTGACCACGAACCATTGCCGCCTGTCCTGACCTCCTGCCTGTCCCCGACTCCGCCTACGCCTCACGATTCTGTACCACGCACTGCCTTGGCTGCCACCGCAAGCAAGTCACGCCAGTGGGACGACCTGGTAGTTCTCCGCCGCAGCAAGTCCATCCCGCTTTGCGGCGGGCTCTGGTGAAAACCGGGTTCTACTTAGATTCTGTCCCCTGGTACGGCTTACACCATCGCTTGCGGTGGTCCAGCGGATCCACTACCTGCATTCGTTACAGTGGTTTTTGTACTTATGAAATACACCTGCAATTACTAGCAAATTTCTGTATGGTAATATCTGTACAAGATGGGTCTTTTAACAAAAATGGCCTGCGCCAAAGTGAACTAAACCTGATTAAATTGTGTACGGATAATAAAACGTGGTTTTTGCACCTATAAATACACCTGCAGTAACTAGAAAAGTTCTGTTTCCTATTGTAAGTAAAAAAAATGGGTCTTTGAAGAAAGCTGGGCTACGCCAAAGTGAAAAACACGTAATTAAATTGTGTACGGATAATATAACGTGGTTTTTGCACCTGTAAATCCATCTGCGGTGACTAGAAAAGTTCTGTATCCTATTGTGAGTACAAAGTGGGTCTTTGAACAAAGCTGGGCTGCGCCAAAGTAAAAAACACGGAATTAAATTGTGTACTGTTAATAATAGGTGGTTTTTGCACCTATGAAATACACCTGTAATTACTAGCAAATTTCTGTATGGTAATATCCGTACAAGATGGGTCTTTTCACAAAACTGGGATGCGCCAAAGTTAACTAAACCTAATTAAATTGTGTACGGATAATAAAACGTGGTTTTTGCACCTATAAATACACCTGCGGTGACTAGAAAAGTTCTGTATCCTATTGAAAGAACAAAGTGGGTCTTTGAACAAAACTGAGCTGTGCCAAAGTGAAAAAAAAAACTAAATCCTGTACAGATAATAAAAGGTGAGTTTTGCACCTATCAAATACACCTGCAGTTACTAGAAAAGATCTGTATCCTAATATAAGAACAGGCTGCACAAAATACAAGTTAATTAATAAACTATTAAATAAAAACCCATTTCAATGCAGGGTCAAAGCAGAGTCTGGGTTGCACAATTATCCACTCTCCTTTCAAAAGCCTGCCAGCCTGTCTGTGTTACCCCCCCCCCCCTCCCCGCTGTACAGCGCTAGATGCTCCTTTAAAATTCTCAGCCTAAGTAACTAAAAACTGAAAATCTCTAATCTACCTAAGTTCTAATGTTCACAGCTAAAAGCTTAGTTGTCTGTGTGAACAAAGAGAAAAGTTTCGCTGAGCTGTTTTGAGAGAGACCGAGCACACGTCCTGCTCTTATGATACACAGTCACACACTGATCATGAACAGGAAGGGCTGTTCTATGTAAAACGAGGTCATATAATTTTTCCAGCCAATCACAACCATACACATCCCAGTTATGACGTCGCACACCAAGCTCACCCAGCTCTATTCTCTAAGCTGATTTGCTGGCCGCCAAAAGACAGGAAGCGCCAAAAATGGCGCGATATTAATAGATTATGTGCAGATTTTAACCTAAATTATCGCGTGATCGAAAAAATCCGATCAACATAAAAACCGTGCCGATTTCAACTTTGTCGATAATAATCGTTCAACACTAAGTTCCAGCACTTCATAAATATGTAGAACAGAAGGTGGGCCAGTCCTTGAGCATATCGGTTTGTTCCACGGTGCATGGCAGCGTGGACGTCTGGAGCTTTAACTACGGTCAGGGCCAGTACATATTCTTTACGGCCCACTGAGTGAATGTGCTTCCTGCCCATGCACACCAACAACTTGGACAGGAGACGCGGCTTTCTCCTCCACGTTGTCAAATTGCAGCTCCTGCGCCAATGTCCGCCTCCTCCACCACCACCACCATCTCAGCCTCCACAAGTACTGCTCCATCATGCCACATGTGTAGGGCACAGTGGTGTCACGCAGTTCTACACATGGCTTGTCTCGGCAAACGAAGTCACACGCGTCATGCAGCAAGAAATCGATATGTGGTTTTCTCCGCGCCAACTGCCAATCGGAACCATGGTGACGGACAATGGGAGTAACATGGTGTCCATGCTGCACCGAGGAGGGATGGTCCATGCGCCCTGCATGGCGCACGTGTTCAATTTGGTTGTGAAAAGGTTCCTGAAGTCTTCCACCGATCTTCAGAAGATTCTGAAAATGGCCAGGAAACTGTCCATGCACTTCATCCATTCCTACAAAGCCAGGAACACCCTTCTCGAGTTGCAGCGGCAGAACAGCCTCCCCCAACACACTCTGATATGTGATGTTTCCACCCATTGGAATTCCAGCCTGCACATGTTGGACCGTCTGTATAAACAGAGAAAGGCCATTAACGATTTTTTGATGATCCAGGCAGACAGGAGTACTCCCCTGTGTAACTTTGATGTCAGCCAGTGGCAGCTCATGCGTGACACCTGCTGTTTGTTGAGGCCATTCGAGGAGGCGACGTTATTTGTCAGTTGCCAGGACTACGGGATGAATAACGTCATTCCACTGCTTCATGTCCTGGAACAGATGCTGAAAAATCTGTCTGGGCAGGGGACTGGAGACGTGGCGACTACATCTCGTGGCCACATGAGTCCGGTAGGGACTGAACTGGAGGAGGAGGAGGAGGACATTGGAGCAGAAGCATTGTCTGGTGAAATGAGTGGATTTTCTACCCAGGTGACAAGAGAGGAGGAGCAGGAGCAGCTGGAGGAGGTAGATGGAGATGAGGAAAATGAGGCAGATGACCCGCAAGCACCGTGGCAGTATACAGTGGAGATGGAGGCAGGGAGCCCCTCGGAGTCACTTGTGCAGATGGCCCGCAGCATGCTGATTTGCCTGGCTAGTGACAGCCGAATAGTCAGCATCCGGCAGAGGGATGACTTCTGGCTCTCCAACCTATTGGACCCTCGCTACCTGTTCAAAATGGGAGACTTTTTCCCAGCTGCTGAGAGGGAGGACAAACTCAAATACTATAGGGAAATCCTCCGTAGTCGGTTGGCCGCTGCCTATGTGTGGCATCGTCTCTCCACTGACAGGTCTGACCGGGGGGGGTTCTTCAGCGCTCATGTACTACTGCCACGGCTGCTGGGGGAAGGTGGGGGGGGATAGGAGCAGTACCAGCTCCATCAGCAGCAACCTAAGTCTGGAGTTACTGATGAGTAGCTTCCTTCACCCACCTAGTGAGGAGGGCAGTCGCCAGCAGCTGCAGCAGGACCTGGAGCAGACCCTGAACCAACAAGTTGTGGCCTACTTGGACAGCACTCTGCCACCCCAGTTAGACGATCCGCTGGACTACTGGGCAGCCAAACTGGATGTGTGGCCGCAACTTGCCGAGTTTGCAGTGGAGAAGCCGTCCGGCCCGGCCAGTAGTGTGGCATCAGAGCGGGTGTTCAGTGCGGCGGGGGCTATCGTTACCCCAAGGAGAACCCGCTTGTCCACGGGAAATGTGGAACGACTGACCTTTATCAAGATGTATCAGGCGTGGATCGGCCAGGATTTCCACACATCAATGCCTTAGGTGTCAGAATACATCAGCAATGATGCCTCACCCAAACTGTGAGAAATGAGTCTGGGTTCAAACTACCTGCCTCAGCCACTATTCTGATGCCGTCACCCGCCTGATGCCACATATCTGCTGACAATTTCTCCATCTGCCACCAACCATCTTTACCAGGGACTGGTATTGCCACCCACCTCCTCTCTCTGTCATTGTGCCACTCTGTGGCCTACTCCTGTTTTTGTCACCTCCAGAATGACATTGTGCCACTGTCTGACCTCATGCTGCTGCTGTGGCTGCTGCCGTAACCTCCACACTGTGTTATTGTGCCACTCTGTGGCCTATTCCTGTTTTTGCCACCTCCAGAATGTCATTGTGCCACTCTCTGACCTCATGCTGCTGTGGCTGCTGCCATCACCTCCACACTCTGTCACTGATGTTGCCACCTGAGCCCTCAGCTTGTTTTTTTCCAGCTGTCGCTGCCATGAATTTATCAGGCTACATTCCCGCTTCAGTTTTTTGGTCAGTTTTGCCCTCTTAAGTGCCCAGGGAATTTTAGAGGGAAGCGATTCTAAGAGTGGCGGCAGTCATATGCGTGTCATACTAAAACACAACATTGTATGAAGACCAAACCAAGCTCCCTCTGCATATTTAAGCATGGTACAACGTTCTACAGCACCCTGCAGGCTCTGTGCAGCCTGGAAATAGCTGTTTTTTAACGCAATTCGTGCCAAAGTAGTTTGGACCGAAACAAATTTTGTTGGATAATTCGGCGAAGTCACCGAATCGAATTTTTGAGAAATTCGCCCATCTCTAGCTACAGGCAACAGGCACTGCAAGGCGTTGCCGACCACCCGGGATTTGTGCCGACTGACCAGCTTCTTTATCCTCCTCTGATGTCATCAGCGATTGGGTGTCAGAGCAGACAAAATCATCATCTGTGGCCTCTTGATCTTTTGAAATGCTGTCTGTTCCCCACCGCATTGTGTCATCAAAGAGGTCTTAAGAACATGGATTATCCATAGTGGTGTGTACATGAGTTGACATTTGGTCCGCCTTTGCTTCAGGTTGGACGGATGCTGACGATGATGATGATAACATTTGTGGCAGAGACTGGGAGGACGAGGAGGGAAAATTGCTGGATGCAGGTTGCGTTAACCACTGAAGAAAAGATTGGCGAGGCTGTTCGTTACTGAGATTCACAGGCACCTGATCCAGCGATGACAGGCCTGACGGTCCTGCAACCGACGATGCGCTGGCTTGCATGTTGTCTCCAGCGCTGGAAGGAGCACCTTCTCTAGTACATCTACCTCCATGTCCTACACCCCTCTTTGCTCGCTTACCACCTGTAGTTCGGTCCATGTTCAGAAAGATAAAAATTTAAAAAGTATAGAAGAGTTTTTCACAGTCTCTTATTGAGAAACTTTACTGCAAAGACGGTAAATCACAGTTATTCTTAAATCCTTCTATTTTCCGATGGCCAACTAGGATTAGAAACAGAATTGTTTCTATCGAATATCTGTGAAATGGGGTCTGGTGAAAGAACCGTAACAGTGTTCTTCCTTCAGTCCCTGAGATTTACAACTGCCCAGTAGGACTAGCAATTGATAGTTTTCAACAAATTATCATACAAGTGTGCTATTTGCGACAAACTGAGATGCACGGAGTGCAATATACAACTATTAAAAGTTATATGGATGAGATATGGCGGTTTTCCAACGCTGACAACAGACACCAGTTAAAATAAAATATTTGTAACCAAATTTGCGTACAAGGGGGCTATTTGCGCAAAACTAAGACACACAGAGACCAATAGAACTGCAAACAACAAGAAAGGGACAATTTCACCTCAGTTAGGAGGTCGGCTGGCTAAAAAGTATTTAAAAACATGGCTATTTGAGTGTCACTTCACAGGACAGGTTGTGCTTTAGAAACTAACCCCCGTCTTTTCCCCCCGCAGCTGCAGACACCACTCGCTCTATTTCCAAGTCTGTAACTAACTATAAAATAAAATTATCTAATCTGGGGAGATCCTATGCTTCACAGCTACTCTAACAAGGATTGATTTCTTTATAAAAAAAGATGTAAAACTGTGTCTCAGAGCTTTGAAAAAAGCTATTGAGACACACACAGCGAGACATGCTGCTTTGTAGTGAGACAGTGAACGAATGCGGCTGAACAGGAAATGGAGCCGCATACATAAAATGAGGTCATGTGATTTTTGCAGCAAATAAGATCCATACACCGCCAACTGATGATGTCGTACATCCTCCTCACCCCCCTCTATCCTCTGAGCTGATTGGCTGGCCACCAAAATTATAGGAAACGGCAGAAATTGCACGATAGTAAACCTGATAACGATTATCTATAAGACATTCACGTAAACTTTCGCGTCCTCGGAAAATTCCGATAAACGTAAAAACTGTGCCGATTTTAACTTTTGTCAATAGTATCGCTCATCCCTATTTATTTTCAATTTTTTTCTGCAGGTTATTACGGTCGTGTAAATACCTAAATGTGTAGTTTTTTTTATGTCTGTCATGTATGCACAATTAATTTTCATTAAATTTTTTTATTATTATTTTTGCTATTTATTTTTTTCTACACTTTGTTATGTTTGTCTCCTTTTTTTAAAATCCCATGAAGGGATAACGGTTTTACAGTTTTTTTTTTTACACTTAGTAATGTATTAACATATTCATATATGCTAATACATTATAATCTGCGTCACAGGCAGTGATTAGGGCAGCACACAGTGTTCCCTGATCGCTGGCTTCTTACAGAGACAGCCCTGGGGCTACTCTAGGTCCCTGGGGCTGACTATGCAGCCATTCCCTGGGCTCTGTTGAGTCATCGGAGTCCCAATCACCCGACAGAGCAGGGAAAAGTCCTTTGATTATGTTGCGGTCACTGACCACAGCAATCAAAGAGTTAAGCGGCGGGGAGCGGAGGTTTCTTAGCGATGCTGCGGCGCCGCAAACCCCAGTGTCTGCAGCAACATCAAAATAAGTTGCTGCAGATGAACGACCTGAAATGCCCGACATCAAAAGCAGCAAAATATTCCATAACATTCTACAGAAAATTAACTTGCATCTGTCCTTTTCCCACTTACATCTAATTTCACAAATTAAGCATGTAGTTGGTATAATGAGAGGTAATTTAGTGTCTACAAGAAAAACAAATGAACACTGGGAGAACATATGCTCCTTTCAGCTAACATTTCAGAATAAACTGTGATGTGTGTATATGTTAATGGAAATGTTTAAACAACTGCATTTTATAGAATGCCTAGGGCATCAAAGTATGAGATGCCTAATATGTCACACATTTCCTAGCAATTCAAAAGGCGAATTATAAAATAGCAAATTATAAAATATTAAGGCCAGCAAGGTGCATTGTGTCCAGCAAAGAACTATGGCATATTGACACACAATGACAACTCTAAAGTAAGAGCCAATGCAGCTAAAAACTATGCGTGATGAGAACAATGATTTTGATGACTGAGAAAAAATCATTGGAATATTGTTTGCTGAATCACTTTGATGTCATGGTGACAGAAAATAAAAGTCAGTAATGAAGCTGTTCGTAACAGGATAAATCAATTATCTATTTTTATATCACTGACTCTGAGTAAACCTTTTAAAGACCAGGTGACAAAAATGAAGTGCTTTTGTGTAAAAAAAGACTCTTATGTGCAATTCAAAAGCCAAGGCAGCCCTTCTTGTTCCAACAAGTAGATCAATACTGGCTTTTCCTCTTGTAATTTTCAGTAAGAAAGTCCTGGACTGTATTTATTTCTTATGTTCACAAGTGTCTTTTCAGTAAAAGCCTCATGACTTTCTTTTCTTACTGCGCCTTAATTGTACTTGTCATTCTTTAGAAGGCCTAGATATTAGATAAAATGCTTAGAAAAAGTATGTTGCATGTTCGAATAAAACAGACATATCATACTTTGCCTAAAATGTCACACATTCTGTGAATTCCCTAGTCATGGCCTGCTTTGCATCTAAAATACACATATAGTGTAGCACTATTTTATTATTATTTAATTCATTTATATAGTGCTGTACAGAGAATGCCATCATTCACATTGCTATCTATTCCTAGGAGATCTCAAAATCTAAATTTCAAAAAGACCCACATAAACATGGGGTGAACATACAATTACCATCCATACGTTGTCTTTAGTCATATTTAAACCCAGGACCACAGTGCTGCAAGGTGACAGTGCTAACAGTTGAGAAAAATATGGCACTTTTCATGATTAATTTGTTCTGCCAGCTTCATCTCTAATTTTTAGCTTTTCCTGAGCTTGTGTGCTATAATGTCTCCCATACACAGCACACATAAAAAGAAGAGATTCTGCTCCCCTCTATCTGTATAGCACACCTTTAAAGGCAGCAGCATGAAATACATTTTAGAGCAATGCTGAGCAGTTTAAAAGTGGTTTTCTCGCTACAAAATTCATATCTGTAGTGATTGGGGACAGTAAAAATAAGCACTTTTGCAATTTGATTTGTATTACCTAAATCACTTAATACAGCAGATATTAGCTAATCTGTGAGTGTCTAAAGCTAAATCTAAAGCCTGGGGGTCAGGCTAGCCCTCTTTGCTGTGATACACTGCCTGATATTTAGTTCAGCCCTGGTTGGGACATGCCCCCTGTATGGGACCCCCCCCCCCTCCCCCCACCGTGATGTGATTGGCTGTCCTGCTGTTTCTTCCGTGTGAGCTGTGTGAAAATGAAACTGAAACTGGCTGCTGTCTGTGTCTGTTTTCATTGTCTTTCACTGCCCCTTGAGCTGTGTCATAAAGACTGCCTGAGCTCCACTCTATGTGAGGAATTTGGGCAAATACTGAGTCTCTAGCTGTTAGAATCATACCCTCCCCCCATATAACACAACCTTATACAGTCTGCCCCCCCCTATATCTCCTGCCTGATAACAGAGTGGGGAGCAGAGTGCAGTTCTCTCAGTTCTTTCATCATTTCAGGCTGTATGTATAACTATTCACAGCAATGTAGGTGTTCTGGTTACAAGGATTGCTTTTGGAGGGAGGTGACAGCTCTCCAGGCATGAGAACTGAACATTGCAGGCAGGTCCGTAATGGGCCGCCGGGGCCCGTCTGTGTCATCCGGTACCTGAACACCCGGGCCCTGCGTCCCGAGCGCTCAGCGTCAGGACTCGGGAGTCGGGGTCTAATGTCCCTGACTCCTGGGGCTGCACGGTGTCAGCAGAGCCGAGCGCCGCTAGCGCTCCGCTAGCGCTCCGCTCCGCTGATCTCCCTGGCAGGCCTAAGGAGTTGGTGACGTAGGCGCGCGGTGACATCACATCACCACACCGCCTATGCAGGACGGCAGTAGCCGGTGGGGAGCGGCAGGAGCAGGAGCGAGGTAAGTGGCTCTCTGTTTGTTTTTAAACTACCTAAGGGGGCCCTGACTACCTAATGGGGGGCCCTGACTACCTAAAGGGGGGCCCTGGTTACCTAAAGGGGGGGCCCTGGTTACTTAAATGGGGGCCCTGACTAACTAAAAGGGGGCCCTGGCTACCTACAGGGAGCCCTGACTGTCTAAGGGGGCCCTGACTACCTACAGGGGGCCCTGACTAACTAAATACTAAAGGGGACCCTGACTAACTAAATACTAAAGGGGGGCCCTGACTACCTACAAACTAAAGGGGACCCTGACTACTTGCACACTAGCTTAAGGGGACCCTGACTACCTGCGCACTAGCTAAAGGGGGCCCTGACTTCCTGCACACTAGCTAAAGGGGGGGTCCTGACTTCCTGCATACTACCTAAAGGAGACCCCTAACTGCCTGTATACTACCTAAAGGAGACCCATAACTGCCTGTATTCTACCTAAAGGAGGCCTTAACTGCCTGTTTACTATGAAAAGGAGACCCCTAACTGCCTGTATATTACCTAAAGGGGGTCCCTAACTGTCTGTATACTACCTAAAGGGGGGTCCCTAACTACTTGCAGCCTATATAAAGTGGACCTTAACTACCTACAGCTTACCTAACTGGGGGAAACCACCCACCTACAGCCTAACTAACTGGGACTCACCAACACCTACCTACAGCCTACCTAACTGGGGTCCACCAACCTAACTGTAGCCTATCAACTTGCCTAACTGGAGCCTACTTATCTACCTGGGAGATACTTACCTACCCACCCGTGGCTAGGTACCCACCAGTCTACCTGGGGCTCGGCTACCAACTTATCCAGTGGGGGTCTACCTACCTAAATTGGGCCTATCTAGTTACCTGGAGCGTTTCCCATTTGCCTAAGTACCTGGTAATATAATTGAGAGAGCAGCAGCCCATAGTTGTAGCATTATCTCCAGGGGGTTAGTCCTCTCCCCACCCTCCAACCCCTTAGGATACTAGGCCTCTAAGTTATGGCTTGTACCTGCTCTCCTACCCCTGGGAAGTTTGTACAGAGGTGGGAATAGGTAAAGAGATGCTGGAAAATTGAGGATTCTAAGATATTTGTGTGTAAATTCTGCAGGAATGAGTTGTGAAATACTACAAATTCTATATGAACAGAGGATTTATACCAATATATCACTGCAAATAATAATCCCTGTTAAAACATAACTTTTACTTATCTTTTTTTAAAAAATATTAATATCTAAACCCCTATACATTACCACTACATACCTAGATGATACAGCATACTGTGCACTATCTGCCAGTGGAGTAATCGCCCCGATAAAGAGCGGCTCCGCTTTAATGACAGACAATGTCACTACATGCGTGTATAAACACCTTTAAATCCCAGCTATCCCGACGCGTTTCCCCCATACAATTCTAGGGTTCATCAGGGGATTCAAAATTTCTCTCACTGTGGAAAAAGAATACGCTATATACAACGCATATATCACAACACATGTACTTCAAAATTAGATAAATAAACTGATACTTAGCTCAAGTGCTGCCAGGTATAATGACGATAAATTCCCGCAGCACCTCTAGTACGCTGGCATCCCTCTTATCTTGGGTGCCAGCGTACTAGAGGTGCTGCGGGAATTTATCTTCATTATACCTGGCAGCACTTGAGCTAAGGATCAGTTTATTTATTTATCTAAGTTTTAAGTACATGTGTTTTGATATATGATTTGTATATAGAGTATTCTTTTTCCACAGTGAGAGAAATTTTGAATCCCCTGATGAACCCTAGAATTGTATGGGGAAACGCGTCGGGATAGCTGGGATTTAAAGGTGTTTATACACGCATGTAGTGACAGTGTCTGTCATTAAAGCGGAGCCGCTCTTTATCGGGTCGATTACTCCACTGGCAGATAGTGCACAGTATGCTGTATCATCTAGGTATGTAGTGGTAATGTATAGGGGTTTAGATATTAATATTTTTTAAAAAAA
This sequence comes from Phyllomedusa bahiana, assembly GCA_025379985.1. Classification (NCBI taxonomy): domain Eukaryota; kingdom Metazoa; phylum Chordata; class Amphibia; order Anura; family Hylidae; genus Phyllomedusa; species Phyllomedusa bahiana. The sequence goes on from JAODAL010003497.1 coordinate 19,476, forward strand.
GATAAGTAAAAGTTATGTTTTAACAGGGATTATTATTTGCAGTGATATATAGGAATGAGTTGTGGCCAGGACAAGTCATCGTGGCTTTGTGGAACGGATGCAGAAGAAAAGGGAATAAGAACGACTCATAAGAGATGAGAACGACTCCTCAGATATGACATCTCCGGTGGGTACCTGATTTCAGGGGTTATTTTACTTCTATACTGGATCAGTGCTGTATTCACTGTAATGTGATCTGACCTGAGCTCGTGTCTGATCTCTATGTGGTTTCTATATGACGGTGTTGTAGGTTCTACCTGAGCTGGTGTCGGACCACTATTTGTCCTAATGGTGTTGGTATACTGACTGTGTCTGACCTCTATGTGGTCAATATATGGTGGTGTTGTAGGTTATACCTAAGCTGGTGTCTGACCTCTATGTGGTCTCTATATGGTGGTATTGTAGGTTATATCGGCGCAAGTATAGTGGCAGCATACATCATGTGTCCCTGATTGCAAGAGTGAGGGAACACCTGACCCTGTGATAGAAGTTAGACTTTTACTTTCCTGCTGGTGTTTATTTTAGAAGGTGATGAGGTGAGTGACCAAGGGAAACGTGGGGGATATGAATGGAGCTACTTAGCCCGGTGTCTATGATATGTTAGACTGACAAATGTGTGACTAACTTGATATTGTACTATACAATACAGTTCTTTTTTGCACACTGTATTATGTGGTAAAATGGGCGCATTTATGTCCGAGAGGCCGGTAATATTTTCATGTACAGTAGGGTGGGTCCCCAAGATCAATTCCCATGTGGGCCCCAGACCTCCCAGTCCGACACTGATTGCAGGAGGTCTGCAGAGCTGTGACATCTTCTCCCTTCCACTGCTAACACAGAATGATGATGATGACTATGGAGGGAGCAAGGAGGGGGTGTGATGATTTCACCTGTCTTCAGTGAGGGAAGACCTGCCTACTGTGAGGTGAGACAAGCCCCTTGATTTGAAGCTGTAAGAGAGAGAAACAGCTCATGTCTATGAAAGCCTGTGTAGTGAGAAAACCCCTTTAGGTTTTTATTTCAGCAAGAAGGTGAGAGAAAACACTTATCAGATTTATCAACAGCTTATCTGTGTGCTCTTGTCTCAATTTTGGAGCTCATTCTACATCTACCTCTCCCTCCCTTCTACATACAATCCTATGGACAACATGTAATTTGATCCTTCCCAGTCAGTCTGGTCAGTTAAGACCGACTTTCAATAGTGAATAAAGAGTTCAAGAGGGAAATAGAAGGAGGAAAGGAGCCTGATAAACTGACAAAAAAAATGCATTTTTTTTTTAAAGACAAATGAGAAACTTTTTGATATTGCCATGTATTTTAATTTATGTAATGCAGGAGTGCTAACCACTGAATCCCTATACTATGTGAGTTGTGGTTGTAGCTGTTCTGAATTATGGTTTAGGATCTAGTCCCACTGACTAAACCACTGAACCAACTATTAATTCTTTTATAACAATAAAAGAACATGCTTGTCCTGTTCAGAAAACAAACTTTGTACAAATATTGTAACTAATGTATTAAAAAAATCATTAGTGGATATAAAGTAAAATAAATAAATACAATGTATTTTATTTCTAAACCCAAACTCAGTTTGCTAGAGGCAAGGGAGAACAAGATGTCTTTGACTTCGTAGGGAGTGATTTATGTCATCTTCACTACGTGCCAGCCAATCCTAGTGCAGCACTAAATATCCTTGTGTTGCTAGGTGTGGTTTTGTAACGTCCTTATAAAAATCAGAAGCCAAAGGCTGCATTCTTCTGCTTCATACTTGTGAGATCGCACTGCAGACAGCTACTTGACCAGTAAGTTTTAACATTCTTTCGTTTTACTTTAGACTTTAGCAATATTCTTCTAATATATGCCTTATACAGCTAAGAAAGCTAAACTGATTCTTGTCAGTATATGCTTAACATTCTGTTTTAATCTGTGAAACACAATAACTATAAGAATAAAGTATATGATTTTAAACCGGAGAAAAGTATAAATAACAAACTGGCTTTAGTTCCTTTTTCAGTGGTTTCTCTCCATGGAAACATATTTGGAAGGCAAGCCAAGTTGTGAGTCACACCTAACCTCCAGCCCTATAATGTACTGCTGGAAGGAAAAGTTTTAAAGCTATATTTTTTTACTTCTGTGTCAGTCTCTAAATTGTGAAACTCTGCCTGCAATTACTTAATATAACTTAATTACCTAGTTAATGAAAGAAACCAGACAAATAACTGTGTTAAAATGCTATAAAAGCAAACTTTAGGAGGAGACTTTCTCATTAAACTGGTTTATCATGTTCTGGGCAACCATAATCTGCTTTTAAAAAGTGCCTATGAATGTTCTAATTGATATAGAGTTAAACATTTGTGCCTGAAAGATTGTGAATTTCTTGAAAAACAAAAAGGTCTTTTCCTAAAGACCTTCTGGAATGTAAAAGACATAATTATTTTGAAAGGTGATAACCAGAAATAACTACAATGTCTTCTGCCTCTCAGGGTGTGGCAACCTTTGGATGTTCAAATAACTTTAGCCACAATTTTTCTGCAAATTCTAAGGTTTATACAGTAACTGCAACATACAATATTTATTTTAGTATTTTTTATTATATTTTATTATTATGGAGCGGCCTTATTGTTTGAGCTCCAGAAGGCAACAAGACGTAAAAATTCATAAAACTACCTACTGACTTCCATGGGAGAGTGTTATGAGCATGTCATGTGCATGGATGAATTGAAGCTGTACTGTCTCCATCATCTATTACCTATGGTATAATATTGTGTTATCTACCTCCAGCTTTATATCAGAGGTGTTAGAGTTTACTTACTGTAATACTGCTATGGGACGGCTAACCTGAAAGTACTGTAAATGTTTTCTTTATTATATATTATACCTTTTATCCTCATAAATGTTCTGTATTGCTGCCAATGATTTAACTATTTTTAGTTATGAATACAACAAAGATTACATTAAACGATGATTATGAGAAACAATACGTTTTTCCTGTGCCGCCCAGGGTGTGACTACGTCTGCAAGTAAGTGACAGGTGAAAAGTACCTACAGGTTTTCTGCATGTGTAAAGCCAATAATACTTACCTTCATTTCCTTTTATAAGGTGATATTAATGTCATATATTGTTGTTCTACAGAAAGTTCATGCTTTTAATCTACAGTGGTCACTCAACATACAATATTAATTGGTTCTGGGACAACCATTGTATCTTGAAACTATTGTATGCTGAAACCATAATGCTATGTAAAACTGGTAAGTGGTTCAAAGGCCTTAAATGTGACCCTAAAAAAATGCAAAATGGAAATTAAAGAAAGTTACACAGATAACTAATACAGATAGAGCAATTCTTTACATACAATATAATAGAAACAGCTGCTGGAAGCTGAAAATCGCTTTCTATTTTGCTTTGGGTCATTCTTTATACAAAATGTAAAAGAAAAAAAAGACATGAAGCCCTCACCTGGTGCCCAAAGGAGTCACGCATCCTGGCACATAGATTACCTAGCATTGCAGAATATGTAGTACTGCACTGTACTCAGGGGCGTAACTAGAGAAGCCTGGGTACCCCCTCCCCCTCGCCCCGCCCCCCGCCTGCCCAACCACAAACATTCACCAGGACCTCTTAGGTCATGCAGTTAGATAATACAAGGAGTGAACACCTCACCATAGATTTCACTATCATACTAAACAAATCCACTATACCAAGACAACCAATAGTGTTACTACATATGGACCTTTTTATGCCGCAAGAACACGAACACAAATAACCACCAGTGACTGAATAATACCCCTATACTATTACTGAATAAAGATCTGTATGCAAAGACTTATATTACCTTCATATAGTGACCATGTAGTGGTATATACTAGTGTACACAGGCTCTGCAGACAGTATATACCACCATACAGTGACCATATTGTGGTAGGTACCAGTGTATACAGGTGCCCCACAGACTATATATTACTACCATGCAGTGACCATATGACCTGACTGGCTACCAGTCCCTGGCTGGCTACCTACCTGACCGTGGCAGGCTGCCTACCTGACCCTGCCTGGCTGCCTACCTGACCCTGCCTGGCTACCTACTAGACTCTGGCTAGTACCATGTGGGACGTCTTGTTGCCTTCTGTCAAACAATATTGTTTGATCCCTGGAGCTCAAGATAGTCCCTCTTTTTGTTAACACTAGAGGTAAGTGTAGCCTAGGCGCCAGTAAACATAAAAAATAAACAAATACGTATCTATCCTAGACGGCACACTACAATAAAAATTAACTTTTATTCAATAATTCTTATTAAAACCTAATATTCCCAATATATACGGACTGCTCACAAAAAAGCCACCTAAATATAAGGGCAATACAGTAATTATCTCTACACATATAGGGATAGGGGCTGGGAAAATTCCAAGGAAATCTAACCCTGAAAAGCCCTAACGCAGGCTATCAAATCCCTAGCCTAATTGCGGGAAATAAACGTCCTGATAAGGACGATCCCGTCAGGAACCTACCCCTACAAAAATACGCCCTATAATGCCCTAGTGTTTCCCAGCATTAAACAGTTGAAATAAACATCTTACATCAAGCAATAAGTCCCAACATGTTCGGTGCCTACCCGGACCACTTCAGGGGACAAAGATTGGTAGGCTGGAAAGAAAAGCAAGACAACCAAGTAGCAATAATCAATATATAAATTCCCAAAAACAGTGTGTATTCACAAACATATTCCCTCATTGCAACACTACCAATAATAGGGCTTACCAGTAAAAGATGATGCTATTCACGAATGGTTACAGGACTGGAGCATATGGCTCACAGCGTCCGGATACAGCTATGGTGTGCCGTATACCAAATGATCAGATAGTCTCCATTTTATACTAATTGTGTAGATCGCCCGCCCAATAAGGGTGATAGTACCTCTTATTACCGGAGGCTGACAGGTCCCTCCGGACTGAGGCTTGAACCGCACGCTGTAGCATAGCTACGTGTTGCAGCGGAAATGACTAGCACGCTCTGCAAACGAGGCTTGAGGTGCACACAGAATAACTAAGCAGCATGACGCTCCGAAACCGGAAGTGACGTATCGGAGCGCCGGAGGACATACAAGATTACAAAACGCCCTCAAATTTAAAGACACCCTCAAACAATAAGGCCGCTCCATGTGGTACCATGGCTAGTACCATGTGGTAGGTACCAGTGTAAGACTCTGCAGACATATAAGTGATTACAGTGCAGTTACATCTTGAGTCTCACAGGTGACATTTCTCTGATGAGTCATGGACTTTCCCTTTTGTTCTGCAGTTGGTACAGACAGTCCTGATGACTTCTCCTGGCCACCACTTGTCCCTGCAGATTTAGACACAAATATCTTAGAATCCTCATTTTTCCATCACCTCACTCCCTGCCCCCCCCCACCTCTGTACAAACTTCCCAAGGGTGGGAGAGTGGGTACAGGTCATAGGTTAGAGGCACAGTCTCCTAGAGGGGAGGAACAGAAGATTAACCTCCTGTAGATTGTATTACAGCTAAGGCCTGTATCCCTCAGAATCATGTTGCCAGGTAGACTCCCATTAGATTGGTAGGCCCTTATGGTCTCAATTAGGCAGGTAGGCTACAGGTAGGTAGTTAGATTGGACCTAGGTAGGAAGTAGTTAGGCCCCAGTTAGGTAGGCAGCCCCCAGGTAGAAAGGTAGGCTGTAGGTAGGCTCCAGGTAACTAAGTAGGCAGGCCAAAAGTAGGTTGTAGGTGGGCCCCAAGTAGGTAGGCTACAGGTAGGTAGGTAGATTGGCCCTAGGCAGGCAGCCCCCAGGTAGCTACTTAGGCTGTTGCTAGGCCCCTGGTAGCTAGGCAGGCAGGCTTTAGGTAGGCTATAGGGGCCATATAGGTAGGCAGGCAGGCTTTAGGTGGACTATAGAGGCCATATAGGTAGGCAGACAGGGTTTAGGTAGGCTATAGGAGCCATTTATGTAGGCAGGCAGGCATTAAGGTAGGCTATAGAGGTTCATACAGGCAGGAAGGGTTCAAGAAGGCAAGAGGGGGTCATATAGGCAGGCAGAGTCAGATAGGCTATAGGGGGGCTCATATATGTAGCCAGGCAGGGTCAGATAGGCTATAGGTGGGTCAAGTAGGTAGCCAGGCAAGGTCAAGTAGGTAGCCAGGCAAGGTCAGGTAGGTAGCCAGGCAAGGTCAGGTAGGTAGCCAGGCAATGTCTGGTAGGTAGCCAGGCAGAGTCTGGCAGGTAGCCAGGCAGAGTCTGGCAGGTAGCCATGCAGGGTCAGGTAGGTAGCCAGAGTCTGGTAGGTAGCCAGCCAGGGACTGGTAGACAGCCAGCCAGGAACTGGTAGGTAGCCAGGGTCTGGTAGGTAGCCAGGGTCTGGTAGGTAGCCAGGGTCTGGTAGGTAGCCAGGCAGGGTCAGGTAGGTTGCCAGGCAAGGTCAGGTAGGTGGCCAGGAAGGGTCAGGCAGCTAGCCAGTGTCTGGTAGGTAGCCATGCAACGTTAGGTAGGTAGCCAGGCAATGTCAGGTAGGCAGCCAGGCAAGGTCAGGTAAATAGCCAGGCAAGGTCTTATAGGTAGTCAGGTTCTGGATGGTAGCCAGGCAGGGTCAAGTAGATAGCTAGGGTCAGGTAGGTAGCCAGGCAGGGTCTGGCAGGTAGCCAGGGTCTGGTAGCCAGGCAGGGTCTGGTAGGTAGCCAGGCAGGGTCAGGTAGGTAGCCAGCTAGGGACTGGTAGGTAGCCAGCCAGGGACTGGTAAGTAGCCAGAGTCTAGTAGGTAACCAGGCAGGATCTGGTAGGTAGCCAGGCAGGGTCAGGTAGGTAGCCAGCCAGGGACTGGTAGGCAGCCTGCCAGGGTAAGGTAGGTAGCCAGCCAGGGACTGGTAGCCAGTCAGGGTCTGGTAGGTAGCCAGTCAGGGTCTGGTAGGTAGCCAGCCAGGGACTGGTAGGTAGTCAGGGTCAGGTAGGTAGGTAGCCAGCTAGGGACTGGTAGGTAGACAGGTTCTGGTAAGTAGCCAGGCAGGGACTGGTAGGTAGTCAGGGTCAGGTAGGTAGCCAGCCAGGGTCAGGTAGGTAGCCAGGCAGGGTAAGGTAGGTAGCCAGCCAAGGACTGGTAGATAGCCAGGGTCTAGTAGGTAGCCAACCAGGCAGGGTCAGGTAGATAGCTAGCCAGGGACTAGTAGGTAGCCAGGCAGGCTACTTTAATGTTAAAAAAAAGATTAAGAAATCACTTACTCACCTGTGCCATGGTCCCTGGATGCTTGGTCAGTTAGGTAGCCAGGGTCAGGTAGGTAGCCAGGCAGGGTCAGGTAGGTAGCCAGGCAAGGTCAAGTAGGTAGCCAGGCAAGGTCTGGTAGGTAGCCAGGCAGGGTCAGGTAGGTAGCCAAAAAGGGTCAGGCAGGTAGCCAGGCAGGTTCTGGCAGGTAGTCAGGCAGGGTCAGGTAGGTAGCCAGTCAGGGACTGATAGGGTCTGGTAGGAAGCCAGGCAGGCTACTTTAATGTTAAAAAAATAAGAAATCACTTACTCACCTGTGCCATGGTCCCTTGATGCGATCAGCTCAGCTCCCGGTCAGTCTGTGCTTGGCGCGGGTGGCACAATGATATGACGTCCTCGCGTCGCCCACGTCAGCACTGTGGGCCGGTGGCTGGTAGCAGATTAGCAGAGCGGAGTGCCGGAGGCAGTGAACTGTTATGGTCGTTGCCAGCGGGCGCAGGAGCAGAACTACCAGGGTAGCAGACGTGGTTGCAGCTGCCCCGGGGCCCGAGACTTGGGCCCCCACAAGAGCCTGGGCCCCATAGCTGCTGCTGTGTCTGCTACCCCAGTAGTTACGCCCCTGACTGTACTGTAGAGAGGCGCTACTAGACCGCCAATCACTGCATGCACCCTGCTATTGCAGGTGTTTTACAAGTAAAATGTTTATGATAATTGGCTGGATCCGTGTCTGGGACATTGTATCTTAAATCATACTCATCATACAATGCCCCAGGAAAGAAAATTGTATGTTGAAAATATGATATGCGGTGGCCATTGTAACTTGACCACTAAGTATTTTTTATCGTACAAATTATGAAATGTTTTGCATATACACTATCTACATGGTTATTTAAAGCCTCAGAGATGGATATAAACTAGAGAGGGCCCCTGCACAGGAGCAGTATAAGGGTATGTTCACAAAGCGTATTGGATCCGATTTTGGATCCAGTTTAAGATACGTGTTTGAATCCGTGTTTCGGACCCTAAACAGACCCAAACACACAGCTAACAATGTGCAGTGTGATTTACATTGCTTTCAATGTAAAACACGCATTGGCGCTCAGACGAGTGATCACTGATGCATGTTTTACATGTGTCTTTCTGATGCGGCTTTCGAATATGTTCAAAGAATTGACATGTGATTCTTGATCCATTTGATGCAGAAAACACCCTATTTAAAACTATAGGGGGCGTTCCTGCTACAGCCAAAATAAATTCAAACACGCACCTGCATGTTGGATGCATGTTAGATGTGTTTTGGATGCGATTTACGCAACACTTTTGGATGTGTTTTTCGGATCCAAAATGAATCCAAAAACGGATCCAACATGCCATGTGAACATACCCTTATTCTCCAGCTGTATATCTAATGAAAATAAACAACTCTGCTAAAATATAGGCTAGTAAAATCTTTTGCACAGTCCTATTGTAATCTAATAGACAGACAATGTTGCTGTATGTTATTAAGGTCAAACCCACCAACCAGGGGAATCGCTAAGCAGATTTATTCGGGGCACAAGCACCAAATAAATCTCCCTGTGCCCCGAATCTCTGCGGGATCTAGGCCGCTGCCGTGGGCCTGGAGCGCCAGGGCAGCTCCTTTGTGTGGGCGGCGCCTGCCGATTTCTCTGACTGCACGACCGTTTCACAGCGGGAGTCAGGGAGAGGGCAGGACGGATCGTTACCGTCCTGCCTTCTCCCCTTTATGTATCAGTGCTTAGTGAGCGCTGATACATACACAGCAGCGTCGCAGGAGGCATGACGCAGCGCTTTCCTCACATCCCCTGCGACGCTGGGACCTCCTAAGCCAGCAGCTCCTGCCAGCCGAGGAGGTCCCGGACCCTGCGTGACGGCGTAAGCGGCGTGGTGACATCACGTCGCTTACACCGTTCACCAGCTACAGGACCAGGACGCGCGGACCGTGCTGAGGTGAGTAGCTTTTTTTAATTTTATTTTTATTAGGTAAGGGGGCACATTATCTGGCTATAGGGCACCTTATCTGGCTATGAGGCATATTATCTGGCTATGGGGCACATTATCTGGCTATGGGGCACATTATCTGGCTATGGGGCACATTATCTGGCTATGGGGCACATTATCTGGCTATGGGGCACATCATCTGGCTAAGGGGCACATCATCTGGCTAAGGGGCATATCATCTGGCTATGGGGGCATATCACCTGGCTAAGGGGCATATTATCAGGCTATTGGGGCATATCACCTGGCTATGGGGGCATATTACTGGCTAAAGAGAGCAGTAACCTGGATAAAGGGGGCATATTACTGGCTGAAGGGGGCAGTAACCTGGATAAAGGGGGCATATTACTTGCTAAGGGGGCAGTAACCTGGCTAAAGGGGGCATATTACTGGCTAAGGGGGCAGTAACCTGGCTAAATGAGGCATATTACTGGCTAAAGGGGGAAATAACCTGGCTACAGGGGGCATATTACTGGATACAGGGGGCTAATAAGCTGGCTAGAGGGGGCAGCAACCTGGCTAGAGGGGGCAGCAACCTGGCTACAGTGGGCAAATATTTACCTACAGGGGACCTAAAACTAACCACAGGGTCCTATATAACTGCATAATAGGGATCTATATTTATATTCTGAGGCCTATACAACTACCTTTCTACTTAATAGGGGACCAAGATACCTATCTATTGGGGGACCTATAACTTTACCTACCTAACTGATGACTGACTACAGAGTTTGGTGGTGTTACTATAGAATTTCTAATGGAATTTCACTACTTCCTATTTTGGTTTACAAAACAAGACTAAAACTTAGTGCACAAATGGAAGCCCCATAGCCGTTTGGGACACAAGGGGGAAATTATTACAATTTGGGGCACTACAGTTGGAGAGTTTATATGGAGATAGGAATTGGTAGAGAAGTGCTGATAAAGGAGTCTAAGATGTTTGTTTTGTAATTTTTTCAGTGAAGAGCCGTGGCCGGGAGAAGTCGTCATGGTGTCTGGGACAGATGGAAAAGAAGAAGAAAAAGAGAACAACTCTTCAGATACGTCTCCTGTAAGTCACCAAATGTAACTGCAGTGTAATCCCTTATATTTCTGCTGAGCTTACATACAACTAGTATCTACCACTATATTTCGACTGTATGGTGGTAATATATGCCTTCAGAGCCTGTGTACAGCTAGTAGTCACATGTGGGGGTTGGGTTTGGTCAGGGTCTGGCAGGTTTACTTGATCCTTAAGTAGTAAATGTTTTGGGTCTTGGTTTTGTAGAAGTTTATTTTTAATAACAGATTTGTCTGGTATATTTGCTTTATGTATCGGTGTATGTTTTGGTGACTTATTTATAAGGTATTACACTGTCATATATAGGTGAGAGGTTTTGAAAATGCAAATTTGTCAGCTCTGATTTTCATTGTACAGTGACTGCTGAGGTGATGGGCAGGATCTATGTGGAATGTGCAGAAAATTATTGACAGGAACAAAGTTTTTTCTCTGTAAAAATACATCCACAGTTCACAATGTGGCTTGAAAAATGTCGTGTGCACCCAGCCCTACTCAGAAAAACCTAAGGGCCCGAGCCCCGGATGTTTTGGGACCCTAGCAACACCCCTGCCACCAGCAAAAATTGATGCTAAAGGATCAAAAGTAATAAAAATAAGTAAAACAATATTAAGCAAACTATATTTTATTTATATTATTGCAAGATAGTAAAGGAATAATAATGCAAGTGGAATTACATAGTGCAACCATGACAATTACAATAAGATTCAATGTAAGATTATGTAGTGCGTACACCCACTAACAGAATCTTATTGCAATTGTTATTGTGATTCCATTAGCATTATTATTACTTTACTATTTTGCACCTATATCATGGGCAGTAATATAAATATAATACTGTTTGCTTCAGTGGATGCATTAGTACAATTTGGTCATATAGGAATCATAGATGTTCTTTTTTTGGCTAGTACACCCACCTTCTTTGTTTTTGACAATGACTTCTTTGAGTCATTGTGTCATGTATGTTTTTTAACTGGTCTGGTCTGCTCATGCAATTATTGGTCCTACCTTTGTTTTGTTCTGGCGCTATCTGTCTGCACTAGTAATTATATGTTTCTACTAAAAAAAATTGTATGTTGATAATCATTTTTGGTCTTTCTGCTTTCTTTTTTCTTTATTTTTATTGCTTTTGATCCTCTAGCGTCAATATTCGTCGGTTGGTTTTATATATGGATGCGTTCTTTCTTGGAGGTTATTATGGTTTTTGAGGAACAATTTTTTTGTGTGGGGTATGTTATTAAGGTGTTTCTACTTGTCAGCACTTCTCCTCTGCAGCTGCATAGTTTTTCATGTTTTTTAAAATTTTTTTGGGCCCCTCCCAAAGACAAAGGGGAAATTCCACTAAAAAAAAAAATACTATGCATTTGCATGTTAAAAAACACTATGTGTGGATTGACACTTGGTTTTTTTATTGTAAGTACGAACTGTACCATTGGCTTCGTCCCTTTTTAAACCCGAACCTGTTTCGGGGGTCTTTTTGGCAAATGTATGAGCAAACCACCCAAAAAATTTGGCCAATTGTAAAGCGTCCATGGCCCCTTTGAACGCCCCCTAAATGCGGGGCGGTTTTTTAAGGGGTTTTTGGCAACCACAACCAAAAGTTTCTAACACATTAAGACTTTTTGTTTCACAAAACCCTTGCATTACTGCACAAACAGGTAGACCACAAAACCATAAAAGTTGTTTAACCTGAACAGAAAACGTCGCGCCCTTTTTTTTTCTAGAAAGTGCTAAATCAAAGAAACCCCAGTAGAAAAGGTTCATAGATTCAGGTGCAAATTTTACGCTACAAAAAGCCACAAAAAAAATGGGCGCCTTTAGTGCCCAAAAAAACCTACAATTTTACCCCCTTTGGGTCTATGCGACATAACTGTTGGGAAAGGGGTGTTCAAAAAATTTCCTACAAAAACTGGTTTTCATTGTTTTTCCCCCAAAATTTTTGGGGTTTTTTTTTTTAGCCCTTTCCACACAAAACTCATTAAAAATTGCATCACACAGTTAAGCCCCATTTTGTTTTTTGTTTTCAGTGTTTTCCTTTAATCTCACACTATCCTAAGAAGGGCCTTTACAACCAACATTCCATGCCAAATTCTTTCTAAAATTTTTCCAAAATCTGTCCCCAAAAAATTTATGTATTTCTATTTTCTATAGGGTTTAATTTCCCATCCCCAATACCAAACAAAAAAACGGGTTTTTTTTTATGCTTTTGGGACTGTAAAAAAATTCCAAACATTTACCACTTTTGGAAAATTTGCGCCAAAGGCGGGCCCTTTTCAAAACCAATTTATGTTTTTTGGGACAAACACCCACAGACTTTTTGGGGGGGGGTTTTTCTTGGGGGCTGAAGTGTACATTTTAACTCTACCAGTTTGGAAAGCCCTGCAACTTTTTTGATTAAAAAATTTTTCCCACTTTTTAGGGGAAAGTGAGATGGAAACCCCAAAAACCCCGCAAAATTAGCATTTTTGGAAAATTTTTTTTTTCTAAAGGGGTTCGGGCGAAAGGGGTAAATGATTTATATTATAAAAGATCAGACTTTTTTTGATGCTGCAATACTAAATTTGTGTAACTTTTTTTTTATTATTTTATGTTTTTAATTTGTAAAATGGCAAAAGGGGAGTGATTTGAACTTTTAATATATATATATTTTTTTTTTTCTGTGTAGCGCGATCGTGTGCCATCCTGCTACAAAACCCCTTACCGGATTCAGGACGTACTAATACATACAATTTCTGTAAGGAGTTAAGCAGGAGTGGCCAATGGTAGGAAAGAATGCATGTAGGTAAGGAGGTAAGGAGGCAGTCTGGCCCCTTGGTAGGTAGTTACGGCCCCAGGTAGGTGGAGGTCTATGGGGGCAAGACCCCAGATAGGTAAGTAAGTATGAAGGGTATTCGGTATATAGGGGCCTTGGTAGTAAGGACCTCATCTTCTTAATAGTGCCCATGAATAAAAAAAAAGGAAAATAAATTTGACTCTATCCATTCTCCCAACAAGCAGCAGGCACTTCCAGAAGCTGTGTCTGGACACTTCCCTTATGCATTGTAGGTCATACTATTATGTGGGTTCTCTAATATATGGCAATAGTATCCATATTTTATACTTATTACGAATAATGATGCTGATGTAGTTTCCTGTCATTAGGTGATCGGCCTTATGGATTCTAGTTACATCCCTGAAACTGTCAACCTATTGTGAGGCTCAGTGGCCAAAGTGAAAATTGCAAGATTAAAGGCGTGGTAGACGTATGTCTTGTGACACCCAGGACACAGTTCCAATGCCTGAGGGGAAAAAAAAAAAAACTGAAAAAAGACTTAAAAATGCAGTGTCTCTTCCCTAAAAAGTTACTAGTCTGTACTACCCTATTTAGTTGCATTACACAATATAATTGTATATAAAAACTAAAACAGCAATTTATTTCATAGTGGTTCATATACACCGTAAATATCACTGTGTACATTTCACTCATAAACAGATTTATTATGATACAGGTCTTTTCATTAATGATATATGCCCTGTAATATTAAATTAACCTCTTCCCGACACATGATATAACTGTTTGTCATGTGATTGGCAAAAGAGTATGGAACGGGCTTACTCGCTGACAGCCAACACCTGCCACCAACAGTCGGGAACAGAGATAACTATAATCCTAGCTGTTTAACCACTAAGAGATCATGGTAAACGTAACCTACCAGTGAAGGGAGATGTAGTGCATTTGGTGGCATAGAGATACAGAAACAACAGTTTCTGACTGCTTGATAGGCTTTACTCATGGCATATTTGATTAGTTACACCAAATTAAATGAACTTCTCACCTTACTCTTCTTAGACTGCAACATACACCTTTTAAATCAAGCAGGAGAAGCCTCTCTTCCCACCGTGCCTGCATATCACCATGCAATCTTTTAGGCTCTATTGGTCCTCTCCCAGGCCCTTTCAGTAATGGCGAATCAGGGGCTCCTTGTACCCCTTTCTCCATGTACATAGCGATTGGCTAGTGTCTCTGCCAGACAGCTCTGACTTCTCATCAGTGTTTTATTAATGTCTTCTTCTCTCAGTTCTCTCTAGATTTGTGAGTTATTTCTCTTTGGCCCTCTGTGATGGGGTTGCCTGTTTCTGGACTACAGCCAGTTTATGGCCAGATAATCTATTTCCTGGAGCAAATCTTAACTAGAAACTCCAGCTCTGAATGAACTAGATGCCTAAAAATGATTGGTTATATAACCCTGCAGCTCCTCCCTCTACCCAGAATCCCGTGGATACTCCTGATTAGCTGCAAGATGTCAGGTGATACTGGTACTTAAAGTGCCAGTACACAATAGTGAAACAACAATACCTGTATTATATTTTAAAGTTCAAAACATTCACATACTAAGAAATTCTAATAGCCCTTTTCTTTTCTGCAATGTGTTTCTTTGCAAATTCTTTGTTAAGTATCCTTAGGGGACAGAAAGTATGAGTAAGGGTAGCCCAGGTGGTTGAAACATTTTTAAAAATTTTTTTAAAACGATGCAATTACTACCACAAATTTGGGAAAAATTTTTAATCTTTTGGGGACGCAAAAAAAAAACCCCTAGGGTTTTTTCTATTGATTTTTGAAATGTTAAAACGGATCAAGAAGTGACATGTTGCTTCTTTGTATGGATTCGTAAAACGCGATACAGTAATGTTTGTAAAATACGTATTGTCTGAAGGATGATACGTATTTTACATTAAAATCAATGAAAACTGAATTGGAACATTGTTAAATACATATTTGGATATGTATTTTTAGTACATATAAAAACCCCAAATTGTTTTCCCCAAACCCGGGAACATCACTAAAAAAGTTTTTTAATTTTTTTTTTTAAAAAAAATAAAAAGTATTCAAGTTTAAAATTCTCCCCCCTTTTCCATTTTGCAAATCATAAGAAGGATATGTTCAAACGGGCTTGCGCCGGTGAAAATCCGCTTTTTGATGCATCTCTGGTCCATCAAACGGACCCAGAGACGCATCTAGCAATTTGCAGTGAGTTTTTATCACTGCCGCAATGACAAACACGCAGCGGCATGTACATGATGAGATCTCCACAATGCAATGTTTTTGATTGTGCCTGTCGAGGTCCGTCTTGCGGATGCTATCAAATCATTGCAGCCATTTCATGGATCGCAACCGTACGAAGACCCGGCATGTGCGATGCAAACAAGTCAGTGGCGATCTCGTCATGTGAACGCCGCAGCTGTCTGTCATAGCCGCAGTGATAAAGTCACTGCTAATTGTTAGATGCGTCTCCGGGTCCGTTCTGATGGACCCAGAGATGCATCAGAAAAGCATATGTTCACATGGAGGCAAGACGCCATGTGATTATACCCTACTAATAATAATAATAACAATAAAAGTAGTATCACCCTAACTAAGTCCAGTTTAAATACAATCTATATAAAATAACATTACTTATCCCGCATGGTGAAGAAAAAACAAATGTCAAAATTGTGTTTCTTTTGGTCGCTTTGATTGGAATAAAAATAAATGAAACCAATCAAAACAATATTTTATTCCACCAAAAAATGAGCCCACACACAAATCTGTAGTTATTAGTTCCCAAAATGGTGCTACAAAGCAATTTTTTTTTTAAATAAAAAGGTTTTATTGTTTAAAAGCAATAAAGTACAATGAAAACTATATAAATTTGATATCCCTTGACTCATACCAATCTGCAGAAAAGATGCCATTTTTACTTTAAAGTGAATTTTATGACAATGAAAGCCCCCAAAATAGATTTTTTTTAATGTTCCACCCTATAAGGACGTTTTTTTTGTTTGTTTTTTTTTAGTTTCCCAGTACATTATATGCTGCAGTAAATAGTAACATTGAAAAGTACATCTTGTTTTGCATTATGGCTATATTTACAGAAAGTTTAAAAATTATGGCTGGGAGGAAAAAAAATTGATGTTAACAAAAATCCTTGTGGTGGGAAGGGGTTAAAGTCTTCAGTGACAGAGACAATGGAAGATGATTATCTACTGTAACTCCTAGTCAGTGACTTTTTTTCAGTGTGTAATGTTCAAAGCATAATAGCTGCTTTACAACTGAAGAAAACAAACTATTTTCTGCCATCTCCCTAGAGCTGTTGCCCAAATATATTATACAAAATGACTGGAAGGCAGTTTTCCTACACAATAATGGAGTGTTGGTAAGCACTAGAGAAAAACTTGATATATTTTTATTTTCTGGAGAAATCATCTCATTTTCTAAATTTCTAGAATACAGCGGGTCAAAAACAAAGGATAATCATTTTTTATGTAAACTAGCTTTTAAACCTTCAAGTTGAAATTTTATTTTAGAAAAACCATATGACTTTAATTTACTTCCAGCCTGCCATGGAAATGTTAGTAACAGGAAATGAGTCACTTTACACAGCTCTGCTATGTAAGAAGACTGTGACATTTCACTTTATATGGAATGAGAGATTCGTTTGCAATTTTGCAGACTTTTTAATCTTAGGACTGATACTATAATGCATATTTATGTTTACAAAGTTAAAGTTGATATATCTGTGCATTAAGGGTGCTTTAACACGGTGCGTTTTTAGTGCGGTTTTGATGTGGTTTTTTTAAGTGTTCTTTTGTGCAACAATGTACAGCATTAATTGCTGTGCCTTCCTGCACAAAAAACACATCCAAAAAATGCATCAAAAACGCACCAAGAATGCACCTTGTGAAAGCCTTCTTACTTGAAAAGAATACAGAAATGTTACATATAATGTTACAGATAACACATAGTATAATCTGTACACAACATGTTACAGAGCAGGAGCAGAGCAGTCTGATATACAATGTAATAGGAAAAGTTTCACCATAATGTATATGTTACTCATTTAAACCTCAGCTCATTCTTGGTTTAGTAGTCCAGTGGCTAGTCCTGCTTAGTAAAAACTATCTCTATATGCACACTCATGCAGAAAGGCTGTCAGTCACTAAGTAGGACCACCCACTGGACTCCTAGGAATAGAAAGAGTAGGGATTTTAATCAAGAAATTATATCTGTTCAGCTCCTTCAATCCTATAACTTGCTGAAGCACATTTCCATGCAGCTTCCCTTTAAAAAAAAAGAAGTATGTATTTAGGAACAGACAGCCTTATAACTTTTCCTTGGCTTATGCTTATTTCAGTATTCAGATATGATCAGTATTTTGCAGCCAAAATCAGAAGTGGATGCAAAGTATATATTATTCCATCCAGGGGCGTAACTAGAGAAGCCAGGGCCCCAAAGCAAACTTTTGGATGGGGCCTCCTATACCCTTCCTCGCCCATCTCCCTGACCACAGACCATGGTACTCCATTACTCTGTTACGAAAATGTAGATAATACAAGGGGCAAATACCTCACCATACATATCACCATCATACTGCTACCCAGGCCCGGACTGACCATAGGGCAAACCGGGCATTTGCCCGGCGGGCCGCTAGGGTCCGGGCCGCAGGGCCGGACCCGGATCGCCCGCCGAGGAGGGACGGTGTTTTTTTTTTTTTTTTTTTTTTTTTATTTATTAATTTATATTTTTATTTTATTTTTTTTTTTTTTTTTATTTTTTAATTATTATAATTATTTTTTTTTTATTTTTTATTTTATTTTTTTTTTTTTTTTTTTATTTTTTTTTTTTTTTTTTTTTTTATTTTTTTTTATATTTTTTTTTTTTTTTTTTTTTTTTTTTTTTTTTCCCCCCCGGCGGGCCCCGAGTGCCGGTCTTGGCGCGTAAACAGGGGCCGCAAAATGGTCGCATCAGCGACCGCCGTATACCCCCCCTGAGGCAGGGGGCCGACATGCCCCCACCCCCCCCTCGCCACACAGCTCCCGGCTGCATGGCCGGTCACCGACCCAGCCATGTCAGCCATCACGGCCAGGCCGCCAGTAGCACCGCGCAGTGGCACGGCGGCCGATGCTGAACAGCTAGGATCCTACTGATCAACCCGTCTGTTCAGCTCCCAGGAGCGCCGCGGGGCAGGCGCGCGATGTATGACCGTCATCGCGCGCCTGCTCCGCGGCCCCGCACCTCTGCAGTGAGCGTCCACCGCTCCAGAGTGAAGAGGACGGGGACAAGCAGGAGTCCGGAGATAGTATTACGTTTTTATTTTTTTTTTAAACTACTATTCTGTCCCTAGGCTGCCTATACTGCCCCTCCCTGGCATATACTGCCCCTGCCCCTGGCTGCCATATAACGCCCCCAGCCCCTGTGCTATATACTGCCCCTGCCCTAGCTGCCTATACTATGCCCTTTGCCCTGCTATAACTGCCCCTGCCCTGGCTGCCTATCCAGCCCCTGCCCTGGCTATCATACTTAGCCCCTCCCTGGCGTATATCTCAGCCCTGGCTATATACTGCCCCTGCCCTGGCTATATACTTCCCCTGCCCTGGCTGCCTATCTGCCCCTGCCCTGCTGCCTATACTCCCCCTGCCCTGGCTGCCTATACTGCCCCAGCCCTGGCTATATACTGCCCTGCCTGGCTGCCTATACTGCCCCTGCCCTGCTATAACTGCCCCTACTGGCCTCTGGCCCCTGGCTATAAACCTGCCCTGCCCTGCCTGGCTAACATACTGCCCCTGCCCCTGGCTAAATACTGCCCCTGCCCTGCCCTGCGAAATACTGCCCCTGCCCTGGCTGCCTATTCTGCCCCTGCCCTTGCTATATACTGCCCCTGCCCTAGCTGCCTATACTGCCCCTGCCCTGGCTATATACTGCCCCTGCCCTGGCTGCCTATACTGCCCCTGCCCAGGCTATATACTGCCCCTGCCCTAGCTGCCTATACTACCCCTGCCCTAAGCTGCCTATACAGACCTTGCCCTGGCTATAAAACTGCCCCGCCCTAGCTCCTATACTGCACCTGCCTGGCTAATACTGCCGCCTGCCCTGGCTGCCCTATACAGTCCCCCCTCCTGCCCTGGCTATATACTGCCCCTCCCTGGCTGCCAATCACAGCCCCTGCCCTGGCTGCCTATACGCCCCTGCCCTGGCTATAATACTGCCCCTGCCCTGGCAATAATACTGCCCCTGCCCGCCTGGCTGCCTATACTGGCCCCCTGCCCTGGCTGCCATACTGTGCCCTGCCCTGGCTATATCCTGCCCCTGCCCTGGCTATATCCTGCCCTGGCTATATACTGCCCCTGTCCTAACTATATACTGCCCATGCTCTGGCTGCTTATACTGCTTCTGCCCTGGCTGCCTATACTGCCCCTGCCCTGGCTGCTATACTAGCCCCTAGCCCGGCTGCCTAAACTGCCCCTGCCCCAGCTTCCCTATCTGTCCCTGCCCGTGCTGCCTATACTGCCCCTGCCCTGGCTGCCTATACTGCCCCTGCCCTGGCTGCCTATACTGCCCCTGCCCTGGCTAAATACTGGCCACCTGCCATATACTGCCCTGCTCTCCTGGCTATATACTTGCCCTGCCCTTGCCCTGGCTATATACTGCCCACGCCCTGCCCTGCTTTATACTCCCTTCCTGGGTCCTAAATACTGCCCTGCCCCAGCTTGCCTATACTGCCGCTGCCTGGCTGCCTAAACTGCCCCTGCCTCTGGCTATATACTGCCCCTGCCCTAGCTGCCTATACTGACCCTGCCCTGGCTGCCTATACAGCCCCTGCCCTGGCTTTATACAGCCCCTTCCCTGTCTAATATACTGGCCCCTGCCCAGCCCTGGCTGCCTATACTGCCCCTGCCCTGGCTATAGACTGGCCCTGGCCCAGGCTATATACTGCCCCTGCCCTTGCTATATATCTGCCCCTGCCCTGGCTATATCCTGCCCTGCCCTGGCTGCCAATAATAGCCCACCCTTGGCTATATACTGCCCCTGCCCTGAGCAGCCTATAATAAGCCCTGCCCTTGCTATATACGCCCCTTGCCCTGGCTGCCTATAATAGCCCAGCCCTTGCTATATACTGCCCCTGCCTGGCAGCTATAATACCCTGCCCTGGCTATATACTGCCCCCTGCCCTGGCTGCCTATAAGATATGCCCTGCCCTGGCTATAACTTGGCCCCTGCCTCTGGCTATATGAAGCCCTTCCCTGGCTATATGATGCCCTGGCACTGTCTACTGACTACCGTGCCTGCTATATGATGCCCTGCCCTGGCTACCTATACCCTACCCTGGTCTACCTATACCTGCCCTTGCTATATGATGCCCTGCCCTGGCCTAACCTATACCCCTGCCCTGGCTTATTGATGCCCTGCCCTGGCTCCCTAAACCCTGCCTGGCTACTATAACCCTGCCTGGCTACCTATACCCCTGCCCTGGCTACCTAGTACCCTGCCTTTGCATACCTATACCCTGCCCTGTCTATATGATGCCCTGCCCTGGCTACTTGATACCCGCTGGCAACAGATACCCTGCCTTTCAACACTATACCCTGCATGTGTGTGGGGGGGGGGACTGCCTTGCTATAATGATGCCTGCCCTGCTACTGATTCCCTGCCCTGGCTACTGTTACCCTACCCTGGCTACTGATGCCCTGCCCTGGCTACCGATTCCCTGCCTGGCTACTGATTCCCTGCCCTGGTCACTGATGCCCTGCTGGCTTCCTTATACCCGCCTTGCATATGATGCCTCCCTGGCTTACATATGCCTCTGCCCTTGCTTTAAGATGCCCTGCCCTGGATACCTATACCCTGCCCTGGCTATATGATGCCCTGCCCTTCTGCCTATAATAGCACTGCTACCTATACTCTGCCTAGGCTGCCTATAATACCCTGCCTACCTATTACACGGCCCTGGCTGCCTATACACCTGTCCTGCCTGCCTATATACTGTCCCAGTCTGCCTATAAGTGCCCTGTCCTGTCCTGTATACTGGCCCTGTCTGCCTGTATACTGGCCCTGCCTTATACTGTCCTGCCTACCTGGTATACGTCCCCTGCCTACCCTGAATACTGTCCCCTGCCTGCCTGCATGACTGGCCCTGCTGCCAATGGGTCTACCTATTTACATGGCACTTATCTGACATTTTTAATTCAAATTTTTTAGGGTCTAACATTCACTGTTGGGAATTGATAGGAAAGTGCTGGAAGAGAGAGGAGTCTAAGATGTATTTGTTTGTAATTCTACAGGGACGAGTAGTGACACTAGAAGAAGACATTGCATGCTGTACCGAACAGAGATAGAAATGGAAGAGACAACAATGAAGGCGTCATGGAGGTTTGTGCCAGAAGGAGAAAAAAGGAGAAGAGTAACAACCCACCCATCAGAGATGACTCTCCTGTGGTCCCTGCTACAGTGGTAATTTTACTTCTGTTTTTAAATCATGCTGTATTCAAGTGATGGTGACCTTACTACAGGATGTGGATTGGGTGGTGTAGTTATGTGTTGCTGTATGTAGTGTCAGTGTGGGCTTGTCCCTGATTGTAAAAGCAAGTGCACACCTCACTCAGTGATGAGGGGGTTTCTCTGCACACTGTTCTCTCTTGCTTGTGTGTAGGGGCTTTCACACGGAAGCGTTTGGTGCTTTTTTTTGATGCGTTTTTTGTGGAGAAATGTTCACAATAACTGCTCAGCTTCTCCTGCACAAAACCGCACCGAAAACCCATCAAAAATGCACCAAAAACGCTCGTGTGAAACAGCTTTAAAAGTGTAGTTTATTTAGAAAGTGGCGATGTGCAGAACAATGGGCATTTTTTAAGCGGGGTATTTTATGTGGGCTGCTGGGGCTTTGTGCCGGGCTGATTTTTATTCCCGGGGGCCCGCTCGGACATATACCAGGGGTGAACCTCAAATTTTGCCACTAACCCCCTGGGAGGTTAAAAAATGGGGGTATCACTACGAAATAATTTTTCGTCAAGATCATTGGGGGACACAGACCTGGGTTTAAAGGCCCCTTTCAGGAGGCTGAACCGGGTGTTTAAGGTCATGGCCCTACCTAAACCTGAATACGCCCCCAAATTTCAATTTGCATTACCACGCCCCTTTCCAACGGGGAACCCCTTTACAAAACCAGCCCACTAAACCATGTAACGGGCTCTAGAAAAAGCGAATTGAAAGGGGTTTGCTGTCACCCACTTTTCCAGAGTTTGGGAAACCTTTCGCCCTCAAAAGCTGGGAGATGGCCAAACGGGGGCCGCATCCTTACATACAACCAAATTTTCATTTACCCTATATGGTAGTCACCTGTCACAGGCTCTGCAACTGTATTACTGCCATACGTGACCATTTGGGTAAGCACCCGTGACACAGGCCTGCAGACTGTATATACTGCCATACATGACCATATAGTGGTGGAACCAGTGTACACAGCCTCGCAGACTGTATATACCTCCAACAGTGACTTATAGTGAAAACACGTGCCAAGGCTCTCCCGACTGTTATTACCTCCTTTTTGTGACTTTAAAAATGGAGCACCATGTACACAGGCTCTGCAGACTGTTATTACCCCCTCATGACCATATAATGGTGACATCAGTTTACACAGGCTCATCAACTTATCTACCACCATACAAGACATTAAATGGTATTTAAACCCCCTTGCAATGACCCTATACAGCCCACACATACAGTAATTCATAGCTCTCACGAAAGTTTATATTATGCCCTTTTTCCCCAATTTTTACGTGCTCTGGAAAAAAAGGTGAATGTAAGTTATGGGAGTCGGGGACCACCGCATGAATACGCCGGCCAGGGGCCATGCTTATAAGTACAGCACTCACTATACCAAAAAAAGAGGCCCGGGAAAAACTAGGATAACCGGGAAAACTTAGATACTCAACGCCGCAGGTAAGGGGTAACACATATACTGTAGGTTTGATACCCAACGCCCCAAACAGGATTCCCAACAACCCCTGTCTTGACCCTGACCCTCCCCAAAACCCCCATCTCTCCCCTCCCCCCCCCAAAAACCCCCTGTCTGTCACCCTCCCCCCCCCCCACACATCATTCCCCCCCAACAAACCCCACAACATGTCACCCCCCCCACATCCCCCATCATGCCCCCCCCAATCCACTCAGGGCACCCCCCCCATCCCACATCATGTCACCCCCCCCGCATCCCACATCATGTGTCCCCCCCGCATCCCACATCATGTCACCCCCCCCCGCAACCCACAGCATGTCACCCCCCCCCCCCCCCCCCCAGCATGTCCCACCCCCCGCATGACCCCCCCCTCATGTCACCCCCCCAGCATGTCACCCCACCCACTGTCACCCCCCCCCCCAAGTCCCCCCCCCGCATGTCACCCCCCCCAGCATGTCACCCCCCCCCCAGCATGTCACCCCCCCAGCATGTCACCCCCCCCAGCATGTCACCCCCCCAGCATGTCACCCCCCCAGCATGTCACCCCCCAGCATGTCACCTCCCCCCAGCATCAACCCCCCCACCTTGTCCCCCCCACCCACTTCCCCCCCAGATTGTCACCCCCCCAGCATGTCACACCCCCCAGCATGTCACCCCCCAGCATGTCACCCCCCCCAGCATTCCTCCCCCAGCATGTCACCCCCCCCAGCATGTCCCTCCCCTTTCCCACAGCACCCTCCCCACAGCCACCCCCCACGCATTCCCCCCCAAGCTTTCCCCCCCACAGCCTCCCCTCCACAGTTTCCCCCCCCTCTCTCCCCACAGCCCCCCTCTCACACCTCCCTTTCCACAGCCTCCCCTTCTCACAGCCTCCCCTTCTCACAGCCTCCCTTTCCCACAGCATCCCCCAGGGAGTGGAAACATTCTGACAGGTGTTTGTTTCATAACAGATGGCTTAATACCCTTTGTCCTTTCCCTGAGGAATCAGTGACAAAGTTGTCTGGGGTGCCATCAGTGGACGCCCCAGTCTCCCGACTCATGAGGTCCACGGCCATCTCCATCTCAGATGCGGCAGCAGTCAGTGACAGCACAGACAAGCATCTTGAGGGGTCTTGTAAAGCCATTTGTAAAGCTGCTGGGGTGGCTTTGCGGTCTGCATTTGCTTCATCTTGGGTCAGCAAGGCCTGTACGATCGGGTCCAAACAGCTGCAGCAAGGACTCTCAGATGGGGCCCCTATGGAAGAGCTGATGGATCTCACTTCCCAGCTCATGGGTGCCACTAAGTTTGTGTGAGGCTTCCCTGGAATCAGCCCATTTACCGGCAAGAGCGTCGGCTAATGCTGTGACTGTTGACCGCTATTTGTGGTTGAAATCTTAGTCAACTGAGCCTCCAAGAAAATTCTTATTGTGCCTACCTTCTCTTTGCTGTTTGGGAAGCATTTGGACGAGATTATTTCAGAGGCTATTGGGGGTTCTAGTGATTTCCTCCCTAAGAATCAGCCAGCGAGGCACTGCCCATGCAAAAAAAAAGCTTGCAAATTCAGTCCTTTCGGGACTTTTCTTCTACATCAGCTATAGAGATGGTTCCCCGCTCCACAAGAGCCAATTGGTCCCCAACCAAGTCAGCTTCATCCTGGCGGTCTCACTGAACGTCACAAGGTCCTACCGCCAAGTCTGTCAGGGTACAGGATTCATGTCATATCCGTTCCCCCAACGTCATTTTGTCTGTTCTTTCCGTCCGCCTTTCTGGCTCGGGCATCCGTGTTTTTTCAGGCTATCCATGCCATCCTCCTTCAAAGGATAATCGTGCCAGTCCCCGAGTCTGAGCACTTTCTAGGTTTTTACTCAAACCAGTTTATGGTCCCCAGAAAAGATGGTTCTGTAAGGCAGGTGTTGGCCCAAGGGCTTAACCAGTAGTGCATTTTCCCGGTTTATAGGGAAATCCTCCACTCAGTGGTGGCGTCTTTGGAGTAGAGCGAGTTACTTGTCGCAATAGACATCAGGGATGCTTACCTACATGTCTCTATTACCCAGGCCCACCACGATTTTTGTGCTGCGCGTGATTCCTGCATTTCCAGTTCAAGCCTCCATTTTGGCCTTGCAACCGCCCAAGGTCTTCAAAAGGCCCTTTGCACCCCTGATGGCGACCTTTCATCGGGGGCATTACATTACTCCCCATCTGGATGCCTTTTATGAAAGCCCGTCAAGGACAGCACAGGTCACCCAACCCTTGGTGCGCTTCGGTTGGAATTTTTGGTCATGATTTGGAGATGCTGGTAATCCACAGATACCTCTGCATGCTTCCTCCTGCTGCTCACAGCCTATACTTGTAAAGCGCCTTACCTCACACCTTTGTGCCGCCCCCACCAGCGTAATTTTTTCCTCATCCTGATACATTCACATTTTTGATCTCCTTATTTCCCCAATCTATTAGATGTCTTTTGTACAAAGGCTACGGCCCAAAAGTCTGTTATGGATTATTGTATCACTGTAACCTTTTCAGAAATGTTCCTTTAACACTCTGACTATTTGTGGGAAAAAAAAAATACTCCATTATTTTTATAAAACCAGAATTGGTGTGCCGTGGTTTTTATACTTTTGTAACCCAAAGGGGGGGGGATGGCCATCTAAAACATCAGGGAACACCCCGGGGTCAGGCGGCTTTTCTGGAAGTCTCCAGGATCCTGCACTGGGTGGAATGCTTTGTTCCAGCCCTGTTTGTGACTTTTATTCCAGGGGGGAAGAATTGGTTGGCCAATCGTCTCAGCCAGGCATCGGTGGATCCTGAGGAGTGGGCTCTGTTACCAGAGATTTTTCACCGTCTGTCAGATGTGGTGAACTCCAGACGTCGATCTGTTTGCATCTCGCCTCAATCATCAGCTCTCTAGTTATGTATCCAGGTCTCGTATCCCCAGGCTCTCATGGTAGATGCGCTAGTTCTACCTTGAAGTCACTTTATTCTAGTCTACCTCTTCCATTCCTGGCCCCTACTTCCTTGAGTACTCAAACGACTCAAGACCGAGAGGGTAACAGCCATTCCATTCTCGTCGCCCCAGATTGGCCCTGCATAGCCTGGTACGCGGATCTTGTCACCCTGTTGGCAGATGCTCCTTGGCCTCTTCATCTGGAACCAGACCTCCTTTTCCAGGGTTCTATGTTCTACCCCACTTTAATGCAGCAGTGTTTGATGGCATGGCTGTTGAAAGCACAATACTAAAGTCTCTCCTTTTTTGGACTCGGTAATCTGGACCATAATTCGGACACGCAAGCCTCAATTGGCCCATATTTATTACCATACCTGGAAGGCCTATTGTGCCTCATCAGAGGCCCAGGGATTTCACCCCTTGAGATGCTCTACACTAAGGATGCTTTCTTTTCTCCACTCAGGTCTGGACCTGGGGCTGGGCCTTTCTTCCCTGAGGAGACAGATCTCTGCCCTCTTGATGCTGTTGCAGTGCACGTTGGCTTCTTGCCCCCAAGTCAAACCTTTTTACAGGAAATCGCTCGTTCCATCCCATCAATTCATAGGCCAATCGAACTGTGGGATTTGATGCCATACCATGCAGTCTTCATCTTTTGAACCATTATGGGAAGTATACCTGCATTTGCTTTTTT
Organism: Phyllomedusa bahiana; assembly: GCA_025379985.1. NCBI lineage: Eukaryota > Metazoa > Chordata > Amphibia > Anura > Hylidae > Phyllomedusa > Phyllomedusa bahiana. Next base: position 46,155 of record JAODAL010003497.1, read on the forward strand.
GGAAAGTGGTGTTTCTGTTGGCCTTACCTCCGTCCGCCGAGTGTCTGAACTGGCAACTCTTGTAAATCCCCTTTATTTGGTTTCCCGGGATAAGGAAAAAAGGGGTTCCCACACCCGTTATTTGTTTTTCTCCTTAAAGGGGGTTTTTTTTCGTTTGATATGAATGAGGACATAGTTCTGCCCTTTTTTTGTCCCTCCCTCTATCGTCCTCGAGAGCAGGCGTTACATTGTTTAGACATTGTCAATGCATTTTATCTACCTCTCTGGGTACAAAACTTTTAGGGGGCTCCAAGGCCCTCTTAGTAAATTTTAGAGGGCTTTAAGCTGGTTTTCGAGGCCTCTAAGTACACTATTGGCCCGTTGGCTATTTTGGGGTTTCAGAAGCTTATCGGTCTAGGGGTGAACCTCTTCCATTTAGTTTTTTTCTGTGGGTCTGCATTTTATAGTTATGCCTCCGTTTTCCCCCTGTATTCCCCCTTTTTTGAGCACTGGGGAAACGGAATGCTTTTAAAGGGAGCAATATGCACACGGTGGGGAGCAGCAGGAAACAGTTTATTTTTTTTTTTTTGAAAGGTTTTTTAAAAGGACTGCGACGTGAAAGGGGGCCCCAATGTCTTTGGGGAGCAAAAAATTAAATATAACTTGGGGCTAGTCAAACTTTCAATAAGCAATTAAGAGCCCAACTTCTCAAGCTCTCATACATGATGAGACCGATAGGTTCAGACAAGTAACAGAATTTAAATGGGCCGTCTCTGAGTGAGAGACCCTATCTGACCTTACAGGGCACATAGACAGGTGTCCAGATGGTACAACCTTTGAAATCCGAAATGTTTATACAATTGTTTCTTATGCGTCCTGTGTAAAGTATGTATGTTATTGTTTTTTGTGTAATTTTTATAAAATTTTATATATAAAATTATAATTTTTGTTTTGGGGTTTTATTATTTGTGTTTTATATTATATATATATTATTAAATTTTTATTATTATATATTGTGTGGTTAATTTTTATATTAATATTATTTTTTGTGTGTGTTTAAATTTTAAATTATATTATTTTTTGGGGTTTTTATTATATATATATATATATATTTTTTTTTTATGTGTTGTATTTTTTATATATTGGTGTGTATATTATTATTTATTATTATATAAATTTTTAATTATATGTTTGTTTAATATATATTATTTTTTTGTTGTGTTTTTTTTTAATATTTTATTTATTTATTGTGTGTATATATATATATTTTATATATATATTATATATGTGTGTGTAAAATATATTTTTATTTTTGTGTGTGTTAAAAATATATAATATAATTTTTGTGGTGTATTTTATATAAAATTTTATTAATGTGTGTGAAATATAATATATATTAAATTTTTATGTGGTGTTTATTATATATTATATTTATATTGGGTATAATAAAATTAAAAATTTTTAAATTTATTATATATATAATATAAGGGGTTTGTTTTTTAAATATATTTTAATTTTTATATAATGTGTGGGGGAAAATAAAATATTTTTTATTTTAAATGGGGTTGGTGGTGTGGTATATAAAATTTTTAATAATTTTTTAAATATATATAAAATTTATATGGAGATAAGAGAGATAAAAACTACACAGAAATAAAAATAATGCTTAAAAAAAACGGTTTTTTTTTCCCCCTCCTGCCTGCCCAAACAGTTCAAATCAACAGCTGAAAAAAACAAAAAAACAATAAATCCCACATTCTCCCTCCCTTCAAAAACACCCCTACCTCTATAATATATTAATAATCTTTTTTTAATGGCCCCAAAACATATTCGCGCACTTTCAATTTAGAGGGTTAATACAGACATTACACATTAAAAGAACTTAAAATTTAGACCGGGGTAGAGGACCGTGGAGTAGTGTTGGCGATTTTTATCGACAAAATTGAAACGGGAAGGTTTTTATGGTGATCGAAATTCCAGATCACGCGTAATTAAGGTTAAAATTTTTGCATCTCTATTAAAATCGGCTCTTTTTGGCGTCTTCCTGTAATTTTGGCGGCCAGCAAATCAGATTTCAGAATAGAGCAGGGTGGAGATGAGTGGCGTTGATGCGAGTCATGTCTGGATGTGTATGGTTGACGATTGGCTGGAAAATTCACATGACCTCGTTTATACATAGAAACAGCCGTTTACTGTTCAGCCTTAGTGGTCTGCTCAGCGTATCATTGGATAGGGAGCCTCGCGCTCTGCCTGTGCCAATACAGCCCTCAGCGAAATTAGTCTATTTTGAACATAGAGTAAATACTACTATTAGCTGTGATCCTACCATTTAGTTAGATTAGAGAATTGAAGAATTATTTAATGTAGTTAGCTAGTGAATTTTATAAGCAAGCATCTTTCCGCTGTAAATATCACGGCACGGTGGGAGCGGGGGGGGGGGCCCCTGGGGCGCGAAACAACAGACAGCTCTATCTAAAAAGATAATGGATAAGTTCACCATGATTAGTGATAGTAATTTGTAGTGGAATTATCTATTATTTTTACAGTTTGCTATTGAATATTTCCTGTGTTTTTGGGCACAGCATGATATTATATCTGGATTACAACTTCATTCTATGTATCTGAAGTCTCTTTGTTAAGGCTGCAAAACAGTCCACTTTTATTATCAGTTACTTCAAAAGGTGTTCAATTTGTACAACCATTACACATAATAGAATGTTGAAATAATCCACCCTTTTGCACTTAATTACAAACAGCCAATTATTGTAGTCAGCCACAGGTTGTTTGTTAGCCAAAAAAATACCGTGTATCGTACGAAACATACTGTTAAGTGTTTTTTGACTTTGCTCACCCAGCCACCCCACTGTTCATTTGACCGCAGAATATAAGTAAATATTAAAAAAGCATTCTATATCTAACCACAGGTGAATCGAAAAATGGTTTGCAAAAAATACCGTTTATTATATCAAAACATAACAGATACGTGTTTTTTTTTTTGACTTTTGCAATCCAGCAATGTTATTGACGCAGCATTCTACGTAAATCTTAAAATCAGCAATTCTATATTCAACCCACAGTCGTGAATTGAAAAAAAAAAAAACGAGTGCAAGATAGAATACCGTTTATTATAATCAAAACATAAACAGTTCCGCCGTTTGGTTTTTTTTCTTGTTGCGCAACACCAGCACTATTCATTGACGCTGATCTAACTAAACTCTTTATAATAAACAAGCAAATTTTCTATATTCACAAAGGTGAAATTGAAAGGTGCAAAAAATAAGTTTATTATATCCAAAACATAACAGATACGTGTTTTTGGACTTGATTGCCCTAGTCAAGATTTGTGTAGACACCTTGAGTATAAATTTGATCAGCACTTTTTGTTTTGATTAGAGGTATTGAGAATAGCTGTGATTTGGCGTCTTTGTAAATAAGAGTCTTTCAAAAATTATTCAATACCTTCTCAAATTTTTATATTAGACACCTGATACATGGAGAGAATGCAGGCTTGTAAGCGAGCTAAAGAGGAGGGGCCGGTTGAAGATGGAGGTAGAACTAGAATGACAACGTGTACGTGAGAAGGTGCTCCTACAGTGCTGGCGACAACACGCATGACAGCGGATCGACAGTTGCAGGACGTAAGCCTGTCAATCGCTGGGTCAGGGCCCTGTGATTTAAGTAACGAAAACTCATCGTCGCCAAATCTGTCTTCAAGTGTTAATGAAACATGCATCTAGCAGTCTTACCTCCTCGTTTCCTCGCAGTTCACGAGGCACAAATGTCATCTCAGCATCATTCAGCATCCATCCAACCATGAAGCAGCCCAAATGTCAACTCTGTGTACTCCTCCACTGTGGATAATCCATTGTACTGAAGAACTCACTTTGATGACAAAATGCGGTTGGGGTCAGAAGGCATTTTAAAAGATCAAAAAAAAAAAAAGAGGTTGATTTAGTCTGCTCTGAGCCCAGTATGATGCCACTAGAGGAGGTGAAGGAAGCCGGTTCAATCGGCAAAAAATAAAAAGGGCGGTCGGCAACGCACTTGCAGTGCCCCTCTTGCATTGTATGCCCGCAGCTTCTGGAATTGCAGTAAGTCAGGACGACCCCAGTCTCCACCTGTGTTGTGATGATGCATGATGTTGATGACATTGCGGATCCAACCTGGTCTTTTCAGGCTCTGAATTTGCTTCGCGGAGCGCTACTTCAGTGGACGAGGAGGAAGAGATGGGGTAGTGTCAATACAAACACCTACCACAATAAAACTAAGATACACACATAAAAAAGCATACGAGGGTCCGCCACAAAAAGGACGAGGGCGGTCGCAGAAACGTCGCTGATATGATTCAACCAGCCACGGTCTGCGCAAACCGCTCTTGCTTATCGCCGTCAAAAAGGTCCAGCGGGACCTCTTCACGCAATGGCCTTCTTAGAGCAAGCCTATGATTCACCAGCGTATATGTCATTATGCCGCATTGCCGTAACGCATATGGTAGAGGCAAGAATACTTAGTGGTTAACCACCACCAACATGTCTAGTCACATGCAGCGAATGCATGGAGTTGAAATGGAGGGAACATTGGCAAAAAAGGCCAGACCGACGCCGGGCCTCAACCACTGTCCTCACCCTTTGTCTCAGCCTCCTCATCCTCCGCACTACCAAGCGTTCCTCAGCTGCCCATGTCTCTCAGAGTCATGATCAGGGCTCAGCCTACAGCTTTCAGCCGCCACCCGTCGCCGGTGTACAACCAGCACCACCAGTGACACCATCCTACCCCTTCTCCTTCCGCAAGTTGAGTCCTGCACGCCGTACCGCGGCCAGTCTAAGCAGACAGCCTTCTGTCTTCAAGGTTTGGGAGACCAGAAGAAAACTTGACCCCAAACCATCCAAAGCCAAAAGACTGAATGTCTGGCTTTGCCAGGCTTTTGCCATTGGAAATGTTGCCTTGCCTTTCCGTCTGGTTGGACACAGATGGGTTCCGCCAAGTCACTGGCCCTCGACTGCCCAATTACAGATGGGCCGAAGAGGCATTTCTTTGCCAGGAAAAGCCGTCCTGCCCTGGGGCCCCCAGCCACGTGGCATCTAAATTTCAAGCGCGTTGTCTTGATCTGTGTCGGAAAAGTCCATCTCCACCACCGACAAATGGACTAGTAAGCACGGCCAAGGCCGCGATATCTCTGTGACAGTCACTGGGTGAGATGGGTGGATGTCTCTGGGGGTGACGGTGGCTTCAGCTCGGCGCTCGCTCTTCAAAAACCGCCTGGGATGGGGAAGGCTATTTCCCCAAGGTCCTATGGTCGCATTAACGTGCCCCAGAGACACCAGGGGTCCTTGTTTGAAAATTATTCGGCCTTGGAGACGTCCACACACAGGTCAGGAGATCCGTGTGGTCCGGCTCTAAGAAACAAGATTGGCCGTGCGCTGGCTGGGTGACAGATATCTTGTGAAGGCAAGGTGGTGTGCTGAATAAACGGGCGAAATATGCTTGTCCGCCCTTAAGATCGGTAGCTGGAGCACATCCTTGCCTGGCACATGTCATGAACCTTGGCGTCCAGTATTTCTAAAAGAGTTACCTGGGTCTGGTCTGCATCTGCTGTGAAAAAAAAAAAAAAAAAAAAAAAAAAAAAGAAGGCTCGATGGGTCTGTAGTTCGCACTTCCGCAGTTTCGCACCCTGCTTTGTCCGCATGGCGGAGTTGCAGCGGTCAGCTCGGCCTCCCGTCAACCGTCTCATTGTTGGACGTGGCAAACACGCTGGAATTCCACCCCTCCACATGCTCCCAGCGATTTGTTGCAGCGCTCATTGCAGTTACGCAGTACAAAGTGACAACCATGGCCTGAAAAGCAGCGGTACGGGACCTCGGGGCGGTGTTGATCCACCGGAGAGTGGAGGCAGGTGATAGGCTCTGCAGCCACTCTTCGACAGTTTTGAAGAAGCCACCAAAATGGTCTAGTGCGGACAAATGCCCTTGTCAGCATGAGCATTGTGGTGATCTTAGTTCTGGAACGTCAGTTGGACAATCTGAAACACAGGTCCCGCCAGAAAAGACGGAGGAGGAGGACGGGACAATGATGCGGACACGGTGCTTTTCTCTCCGTCAAATCCACATGGCCCTGCAGTTACACAATTTCATCGGTCTTCATTAGGCAGTGGTTCGAGATCAAGAGCTAGTGCAAGGTGGCGCATAGCTCTCAGGGTGCATTATCTCAGGCAAAGTCAGGGCTGTGTTGTAAGCTGTGCCCGGAGGCAGCGGAGGAGGAGGAGGAGGAATTCCTAGACACGATGTTACCGACGGTTCACCTGCCTTGGAAAGAGGTTGGCGAGACTTGAGGAGGAGGAGGATGATGTAGGAAGATCAGGTTTGCTAGTTGGCCCTCGACCAGAGGCTTGGGAAATCAAGGCTCAATCTCTCAATGAGGCTTGGAGCTCCACTTTCCTCCTACATGATCCTCGCCATTAGGCCATCAAAATGAACAAACTGTTACTGGGTGGCCACCCTCCTGGATCCCCGGTACAAAACAAAAATCAGCACTTTCTTACACGCCACCCAAATAGAGAGTAAAATGCAGGAAATGGAGACCTTGCTGATGATCAAATGGAGGACATATGTTTGAGTCTGCTTCGAAAGTTCCCAATGTTTGGGTTGGATGGAACAACATAAGCGACGTTTTCAGCATTAGAGTTAGCCAATAGGCGTAGCGGCAGCAGCATGCCATGGTGGCAGAAGCCTAAATGGGTGACCTTCCGGCGAATCTTTGTTTCCCACATAACCAACGCTTGCAATGCAGGGCCACCACATACAAACACACAGAGATCAGCTTTAAGATCATGGTGAACGACCTATCTGCGTATCAAACTCCGTGTTTTTCGCAATGTGTTCCGGAACAATAGAATTTATGGGGTATCTACAAAATGGACGAATGGCCCGAGGGCATGGCCATCGTCACGCAATTAGAGGTGTTGTAATGACCCAGCAGCCTGAGTAATTCTGAGCGGGATCTTCTAGCACAGCATGGAGGAGTCATTACAGACCAATCGCATCGGCTTTCCACAGTAATGTGGATCGTTTGACTTTCTTCATGATGAATCAAGGCATGGCATCTTGATGATGTCTGTGGCCCAATTGCCGAGGTACAACTGTTTAGTTGCCAGGCTATCTTCACAATTCCATTTTAAACAGAATTGGTCTCTGAAAACTTTTTTTTAAAATGTTCATTTTCTTACTGCAATTTTTTTTCATCTTTTTCCAACAGTTCATTTGCTGGTTTTGCTGTGAGGGGATACTGTAAAAGAATGCAGGTTTCATGACAAACACCAGTATTCCATTTACTCACTTTATCTTAAGATGTTTTCGCCATTGTCAATGGTTTTTTTTGAGGTCAGGTTGCTGTGAGATCAGAAATAATCAGGTTTTTGGAAACAAAATGGGGCTTTAAGGGCTTTTTCCCCCTAAAAATTTTTCAGTGTGAGAAGTATTTTTTATTTTTTTTTGGGTAAGCGCTTGAAAGCAGCAATACTAGGGGCCTATTATAAAAAATGTGTTTTCGCATTTGTTCTCACAATTGCCCAAAAAGTGGCTCGGGTCATGCTTTGAATTTTTGGGGGGGCTTTTTGCTGTGAATGCGTTTTAAAACAGGTCCTATTCAAAAAAATTTTGTTTCCCAACGACATTTGTTTTTCACAATTGTCAAGAGTCTAAAGGGTGAGGGTACTGTCAGAAACAGGAATAGGTAGGACACTTTAAGGACCATTTGCAAAAGACTTTTTTTTTGCAAGATCTTTAACAAAGCTTCAATCCCTTATTGGAAACCCCCTTTAAAATACAATGAAAAAAAGAGAAACAAAAAGGGTGGGATTCCTTCCTATTTTAAAAATGTGTTTTCTAGAATTAAAGTACAAAAAAAACTTGAAAGTACAAAAAACGTTAAAAAAATTCCCTTAAATTGTACAAGGGAGGTAAGGAAAATTGCCCAGATGTGGGTTTATTAGAGGACAGGGGAGTATGGAGCTGGACGGAAAAAAGTCAAGACCATTTCCTCCCACGTTGAGTAAAATGAAAAAAAAATTGCCAAGATAAAGGGGCCCCCTGGGTTTACGGAGCGTTCCCCCAGTTTTTCAAGTGAAGCCAATTGGTCCCATTCGGAGGGCAAGCGTTCCCAGGGTATTGACTGTGTACGGGGAAGGTGGGGTTCTCACACCCCGTTTTGCACTTGTTTTCAGCAGGAAGTTTTGTTCGCGTCTCGGCTTTTAACCCTGCGTGTTAATAGATGAGGAGCCCCTGGGCTTTCCCCGCACCCAAGTCCCCGGCCCGGGGTTTGCTGGGCCCCCAGGACAGGTAAGTCAATGTCCAGTTAAAACTAAAAGGGTGGTTAAAAGACCCCTTTTTCCCCGGCACTTTTTAAAGGGGGGGGGTATGCAGGTTTTGGGGGTCATGCTGGGCCCCAACAGGTATAGTCAATGTCCTGAAACAAAAATGGGGGTTAAGACTCCTTTTTGGGCACTTTTTAAAATGTGGGGATGAGGTTTGGGCTCTGCTGGGGCCCCAGGACGATAGTCAATGCCCACTTCAACTAAAATGGGGGTTGAAAGACCCCTTTTTTTGGCCCTTTTTAAATGTGGGGGTCATGCAGGTTTGGGGCTCATTGCTGCTTTCCAGGACAGGGATATTCAATGTCCAGTTCAAGTAACATGATGGTTCAAATCTTTACTGCCTTCTGGCACTTTTTAATTTGTGGGTGATGAGGTTTAAGGGTCAGGCTGTGGTAAAAGACAGGATAGTAAATGGTCTGTGACTTTTTTTTCTGTGACTTTTATAACCTAAGTGTGTTGCCTAGATGTAGAAATACCCATTTGACTGTTGGGGATGTTAATTTCAGCTTCTCCACCCTTTTTTGGGGTGTAATAATGAAGGTGTTGTTGCTCTCCCATAGACTTTAATGGTCATCGCGCATAATCGATGCTTACTATCGAAACACCTCATCGATAGCGGCCGACTATCGTTCGATCTCGATTGCCAACGCAATCGCTCAACACTACTCGCGAGAGCTTACAATCTATTAAGGGTGAGACAAAGGGTTAAGAAGTGCAAGGTTTACGATGGTCCAGCCATGTTTCATAAATAGGAGGTGGTTTACATAAAAATTGGGTGACCCTGCCACCCTGACAGTACATCTATATACAGATAAGTGCCTGTGAGTGCCCTAGTGTAGGGAGTGACAAATGTGTGTGATAGCAGTTAGGGATCTTGGTAGGCCAGGCTGAGAAGATGTTTTCTCAGGGCCCTCTTAAAACTATGAGAGTTGTGAATGTGCCTGATCGCCCGCGGTAGCATATTCCATAGAACTGGTGCTGCACGTGTGAAATCTTGGAGACGGGCATGGGAGGTTCGAATGATTGAGGAATGCAGTCTGATATCATCAGCAGAGCGGAGCGCACGGGTAGGGTGGTAGACAGAGATGAGGGAGGAGATGTAGGGAGGAGCAACACTGTGGAGAGCTTTATGGGTGAGAGTGGTGAGTTTATGTTGTGTTCTGTACTGAATAGGTAGCCAGTGCAGTGACTGACACAGGGTAGAGGCATCAGTATAGCGGCTGGAAAGAAAGACAAGCCAGGCTGCTGCATTCAGGACAGATTGAAGAGGGGCGAGTTTGCAGAGAGGGAGACCGATAAGCAGGGAGTTGCCGTAGTCAAGACAAGAGTGAATAAGAGCAACAATGAGGGTTTGAGCTGTTTCCACATTGAGAAGTACGGATTTTGGAGATGTTCTTGAGGTGCAGATGACAGGAGCGGGCAAGGGATTGGATATGAGGGGTGAAGGACAGATTAGAATCTAGTATTAGTATTAGTATTAGCAGGGCAGAAGTGATGTCACAGGAGGAGGTGTATAATTGGGTGTCATCAGCATAGAGATGATACTGGAAGCCAAATCTGGAAATACTACCTCTGGAAATACTACCCCATATTTCCTTTAGATTCCACCAATGCTACTCAAAACCCATGAACCCCAAAAGTCCCAGGACCCGTGTGTAAATAGCCCACTGTTCATACCCCTCCCTCCCTGCCACGAACTACAGCCCAAGCCTCTTGAGTCCATGTACTCAAATATATGCATGTCACATTTTTGTCTACAAGGGCTTCTGCAACATCCTCTGTCTAATATATGGCAGAGGATGCACTGTTAATCATTATTTCTGTACATTTTGTTTGATGTCTGGCACTAGTTTGAACATGACCCTAGCTTTCTCTGGCTGTGTTTATTGTGATTGACAGGGAGTCGGTCCAATCACACTCTGGAATGGGTCCCTGACTTCCCATTTAACATCCCTCTTGCCTTGAGTTCCTTGCTGGTGATAGTCTTGGCTAGATCTGGTGCGCTTCATTGTTTCTTTGGTTGCTAATATCTTGTGCTTTTTCTCTAACTCTCCTTTTTGCCTTAAATTTGGGTACTGCATCGCTCATTCTGGCTTTTGACCCGTTATGTCTCACCTCCCGTTATTGTATTGTTCGTCTTGTCTGTTCTGAGTTTTTCACCTAGTCGGGATAGGGACTGCCGCTCAGTTGCTGCTGACTACCTAGGGTTGGGCAGGCAAGAAGGCAGGGACAGATTTGGGGGACCTAGCGACAGGACTCAGTCTGTCTTTCCCTTTCTGCTTATCTGATGACCAGACTAGGATACCTCAAATACCCCTCCAAACGAGTGACGCCCCTAGATGTGTCCAGTCTTTCACACTCCAGAGAGCGCACCTTTACCAGGTCACCAGAATACTGTTGGTGCCATAAACAAAACGGGAATGATGCAGTGGCTCAGGTAGTAAAATGCATGACTGAAGGCTTGGTGTAGGACAGAAGGGTTTGGGTTCTTAGAACACTGGGCTGATTTTTCATCGGAGTACAATCTGTCTTCTACAGATAAATTGCACCTGAATGGAAGGGGGCTGCCTGTGCCGAAGGAGAGAATTCTAGAAGGGGTGCGAGAGTATTTAAACTAGGGATGAGGAGGGAAGACAATCAAGAAAATGCAGGAGTAGATAGGTTAGAGGGGGGAAGACTGTATCGGGTGGAGAAGTGGACTGAGGGGGTGGACTAGACTAGTGGTTAAGGAGATCCATGTGTTACAAACCAGCATTGAAGATATAGGTGCACCTCATGCCATCTACTGAATGTGTGAGACTGAAAGGGAATTTAAAGGGTCTGTTCACAAATGATAGAAGTCTAGCAAGCAAAGTAGGGGAACTTGAGGTGCTAGTTCTAGAGTAACAGATTGATGTTCTTGGTGTCAATGAGACATGGCTGAACTCGCATGCTTGGTCTGGTAACCTTCAGGCTTTTACTCTATTTAGGAAGAACAGGGCAAACCGGAAGGGAGGAGGAGTGTGTCTGTATGTAAGGAGTAATATGAAAGCAGGTGTGAGAGAGGCAATAGTTGGTGAAGATGTGAAAACCTTGTGGGTGTAATCTATAGACCTCCCAACATCACTGAGGAGATAGAGGGTCCACTGCATAAACAAATGGAACGAGCAACACAGGCGGGTACATTTGTTATAATGGGCGACTTCATTTACCTAGATATTGAGTGGAGTCACGGTTCTGCTTTGACTGCAAAGGGGAGAATGTTTCTCAACCTGCTACAGGATAATTTTATGTGCCAGTTTGTGGAGGATCCCACTAGAAGTGATGTTCTGTTGGATCTGGTAATTTTGAACAAAACAGAACTTGTTGGAGCGGTCACAGTTTCTGTAGATGTTGGTTACAGTGGCCACAATATAATTACTTTCAACCTAAACTGAAAAAACAATCCTAGAGCGAGAGGGCAAAAACAGGACATAGACTGGGAGCAGCTATTATCAAATAATGATGTAGAAGCTAAATGGAAGGGCTTTAAATATTATAAAGGCGACTAAAATTAAATCCAACATGGCTTTTACCTTCTGATAAAAGGGCAATAAGTAATACAAAAGGGCATTTAGAACATATGTCAGAGGGGTCAGCATTAGCCTTTGAAAATTACAAAGCGTTTAATAAAATCTGTAAAAAGGTGATCAAATCAGCTAAAATACAAAATGAAAGGCAGGTGGCAAGGACAGCAAGACAAATCCCAAGAAATTCCTTAACGACTGCCCGCCGACTTTAGACGTCGGCTGGTGCAGTTCGTTCATCTGCAGCGACGTCTTTAGCGCCCTGGGAACGGCTGCCCAGTCAGCCCTGGGGACCCAGAGTAGCCCCGGTCTGTCTGTGTAGAAAGCCAGTGACCAGGGCAAACTGTGTGCTGTCCTGATCACTGCCTGTGTCAGACTGACACAGATTATAATGTATTAGCATATATGAATATACTAATACATTACTAAGTGCATAAAAAAAAAAAAAGTAACACAGTTCTCCCTTCATGGGATTAAAAATAAAAAGTAAACAAAAAGTGTAAGAAAATGAATAAAAAAATTAATAAATTAAAAATAAATATGTAATAAAAAATAATTGTGCATATATTACACACACAAAAAACCTACACATATTAGGTATCCACTCGACCGTAATAACCTGTAGAATTAATCTAGCAAGTTAAGTGTGAAATGTGAATGTTGTAAAAAAATTATTTGTATGTGAACGTAAACTATTTCCCCATAAAGTACAACTTGTCTCAAATAAAACGAGGCCTCATACAACTGCATCATTGAAAAAATAAAAAAGTTACAACTATTGAAACACAAGGAGGCAAAAACTTAAAAAAATGTTCTGGTCATTAACTTCTTTTCAGGTGTTCGGCTCAAGGGGTTAAACACATAAATTCCAAGTCAGAGTATGTAGGACCCGTAACCGTAATGGGGAGCGGTCACTGGGGATCGGGAGAAGGCAGAGCTACTAAATAGGTTATTCAGCTCTGTATTTACAAAAGAGGAGAAAGTAGCTGATGGGGGCTGAGTCCAATGTGGATGTAGGCAGTGCCAGTACTGATGAGGTCACTGCTGATGGGGGCAGACTCAGTGCAGATGTAGGCAGTTCTAGTACTGTTAATATATCAACTGATATAATTGGCTGAATGTAGAAATGGTCCAAGCCAAATAAACGGAATGTGAACAAGGTTCCAGGCCCAGGTATTTTACACCCAAGGGTTTTTGAATAGCTCAACTCCGTTATTTCGGTGTCCCTGCACATGATATTTAGAGATTGTCTGGTGACTGGTATAGTGCCAGGAGACTGGTGCAAGGCAGGTGTGGTTCCCATCTTCATAAAAGGCTCCAAATCTTGCCCAAGTAATTATAGACCAGTAGGTTTCACATCCATTGTGGGAAAACTGTTTGAGGGACTCATTAGGGACTATTTACAGGAATATGTGGAAGAATGCAATATTGTAAATTATTGCCAGCATGGTTTTACTAAGAACATAAGTTGTCAGTCCAACCTGATCTGTTTTTATGAAGAGGTGAGTAGAAGCCTGGGTAGCAGGACAGCTGTGGATATAGTGTTTTTAGACTTTGCGAAGGTGTTTGACACTGTCCCTCATATGTGTCTGTTGGGTTAGAAATAACAGTGTATAATTGGATTAAAAACTGGCTATCAGATTGTACTCAGAGAGTGGTGGTAAGTGACTCCTAGTCTGAAAGGTCCTCGGTTATGAGTGGTCTGCCCCAAGGCTCAGTACTGGGTCCTCTTTTATTCAGTGTATTTATTAATAATATAGTGGAGGATATTAATAGCAATGTTTCCATTTTTATAGATAATACCTAGCTATGTAGTGTAATACAATCTATGAAAGATGTTCGTAAATTGCAAGCAGACCTGGACACTGAGGGGGACGTTTGAAAACTGTCTAGGTCTAAGACTTTCTTTGTTTCCCATTGCAACCAATCAGAGCTCCCCTTTCATTTTTTCAGAGCACTATATGAATCGAAAGAGGAGCTCCAATTGGTTGTTATGGGCAACAGACCATAACAGACCTAGATGATTTTCATACATGTGGCCCTGAGTATTTTGTCATCCACTTGGAAAATAAGGTTGAATGTGGACAAATGTAAAGTTCTGCATCTGGTTACTAATAATTTGCTGGCATCATATGTCCTAGGGCAGTGTTCCCCAACTCCAGTCCTCAAGGCACACCAACAGGTCATGTTTTCAGGATCTCCCACAGAATGCACTGACAATAATGATATCACCTGTGCAGAATGCACTGACAATAATGACTTCACCTGTGCAATGCTAAGGAAGGCCAGAAAACATGACCTGTTGGTGTGCCTTGAGGACTAGGGTTGGGAACCTCTGTCCTAGGGGGTGAAAAACTGTGAGAATTGCTCATTGAGAAGATTCTGGGTGACTTGTAGATCATAGATTATACAACAGCATGCAATGTCAATGTTAAACTTGAACACTATGCTGACTAAGAACAAGAAGCCTATCCCTCCAGAAGAAAGTTGAGGAGATATGACCGTTTAGATAAAACATTTTAATTTAACCAGAAAATTTCAGACCCCTAAACAGAAAAAAAAAATGCATCTCTGTTCCTTGGATCACGCTACTTTATTGCCATATCCAAGTTTATGATATCCACACAAGAGTGACTCTTGAAGGTCACTCGATTGATGGGACACTGCCTGTATGGCTTAGCCCATCCATCCAGGTTCAGCCTTTGCCCACTTGTACATACAGTGGTGAACATAAGTATTTGATACACTGGCAATTTTGCTAGTTTTCCCACCTAAAAGGAATGGAGAGGTCTGTAATTTGTATCATAGGTACACTTTAACTGTGAGAGACAAAATCTAAAACCAATCCAGAAACTGACAGTTGTTTTATTTTTAAATATCGTTCCATTTTATTGCATGAAATAAGTATTTGATGCAATAGAAAAACAGAACTTAATATTTTGTACAAAAACCTTTGTTTGCAATAACAGAGGTCAGACATTTACTGTACTTCTGGACCAAGTTTGCACACATTGCAGCAGGGATTTTGACCTACTCCTCCAGCTGTTGCTTGGCTACATTGAGTTTCAGCTCCCTCCAAAGATTTTTGAATGGGTTCAAGTCTGGAGACTGGGAAGGCCACTTCAGGACCTTGAAATGCTTCTTATGGAGCCACTCCTTAGTTGCCCTGCCTGTGTGTTTTAGGTCATTATCCTGCTGGAAGACCCAGCCATGACCCATCTTGAATGCTCTTACTGAGGGAAGGAGATTGTTGGCCAAAATCTCGTGATACATGGCCCCATCCATCCTCCCTTCTAAATTGTGCAGTCGTCCTGTCTCTTTAGCAGAAAAGCACCCCCAAAGTATGATGTTTCCATTCCCCATGCTTCACGGTTGGGACAGTGTTCTTAGGATTGTAGCCATTCTTCTTCCTCCAAATACGGAAAGTGAGGTTGATAAAAGAAAGTTCTATTTTGGTCTGATCTGATCACATGACTTATTCCCATGCCTCCTCTGGATCATCCAGATGGTCATTGGCAAACTTCAGATGGGCCTGGACATGTGCTGGCGTGAACAGGGGGACTTTGTGTGTCCTTCAGGATTTTAATTCATGACGGTGTAGTGTGTTACTAACAGTGATCTTTAAGACAGTGGTCCCAGCTTTATTCAGGTCATTGACCATGTCCTTTTGTGTAGTTCTGGGCTGATTCCTAACCTTTCTCAGATTCATCCTTCCCACAGGAGGCGAGGTCTTGCATAGAGCCACAGACCAAGGAAGATTGACAGTCATCTTGTGTATCTTCAGTTTGCTAATAATTGCGCCAGCAGTTGTTGGTTTTTCACCAAGCTGCAGCCTATTGTTCTGTAGCCCATCTCAGCCTTGAGCAGGTCTACAATTTTGTCCCTGGTGTCCTTAGACAGCTCTTTGGTTTTGGCCGTGGTGGAGAGGTTGTAGTGTGATTATGTGGACATAATGAGTTTGAGGTAATGCATTTGAACAAGTGAAATTAATACAGGTAATGAGTGTAAAGTAGGAGGGCCTCTTAAAGAAAAACTAACAGGTCTGTGGGAGCCAGAATTCTTGCTAGTGGGTAGGTGATCAAATACTTATTTCATGCAATAAAATGCTACATATAATACAGACCTCTCCATTCTTTGTAGGTAGGTAAACTTGCAAAATCATCAGTGTATGAAATACTTATTTTCCCCACTGTATGAGAAAAGATCTCGAGCCCTTCAGCCCATACAAAACTAATATCAAACAATAAGATTCCAAAAGGGTGTATCAAGGCAAAAATATCACTCGCCTTGAGGCACATCTTCAAGATTATCTCAATTATAATTGGCCTCATAGGGCACATATCTCTTGTCAAGGACAGATCTCATTCTTTGGTGCAACCATGCAGCCTGCCCCGTTGTTTGCTCTTAAAAGTCTGAGACCATGTGTCTTTATCCAATAGGATAATGCAACCTCTTCCCTCTACCTTGACTGACCATGGACCTCCTGGAAGTGCTGTGGTCAGTAAGCCAAAGCTCCGACTCCTCAATTTCTCCAACTCCTGAAACAGACTCCTGACCAGGGGCGTTGCTAGGCTGTTTTGTCCGGGGCTCGGGCCCCGAATAAAACCCCCTGTGCCCCGAACCTCCCGGGCTCCAGGCCGCTGCCATGGGCCTGGAGCACCAACTGGCCCTGCAGCTACATGTGCGTCCGCTGGACGCACATACAACTGTGGGCTTCTGCGGAGCAGAGAGCGAGCGCTACCTGCCCCGCAGACAGTGTCGGACCGTCTCCGGGTCCGACACAGCGGGCCAGCGCCGGGGCCCTTAGCACTGAGGACCCGGCGCAGCCCCGGGCCTTTAGCTGGCAGCGGCGTGATGTAATGACCTCATCACGCCGCTGCCTGTCCTCGGGCGCACGCGCATCACAGGCTGGGGCACCTGGGGGCTGCGGGAGGAGCGCGGGCTGAAGAGGACAGAGCGCGCTCCCCCGGGGATGCTAAGGTGAGTATTAATGTTGTTATTTTTATAGCGTTTACCTGCCTCGGTGCCCCTATATACTGCCTGTGTGCCCCTATATACTGCCTGTGTGCCCCTATATACTGCCTGTGTGCCCCTATATACTGCCTGTGTGGCCCCCTATACCTGCCTGTGTGGCCCCCTATACCTGCCTGTGTGGCCCCCTATACCTGCCTGTGGCCCCCTATACCTGCGGCCCCCTATACCTGCCTGTGGCCCCCTATGCCTGTGGCCCCCTATACCTGCCTGGGGCCCCCTATAACTGCCTGTGGGCCCCCTATACCTGCCTGTGGGCCCCCTATACTGCCTGCGGCCCCCTATACCGCCTGCGGCCCCCTATACCGCCTGCGGCCCCCTATACCTGCCTGTGGCCCCCTATACTGCCCCTCAGTGCCCCTATATACTGCCTCAGTGCCCCCATATACCTGCCTGTGCCCCCATATACCTGCCTGTGGCCCCCATATACCTGCCTCAGTGCCCCCATATACCTGCCTCAGTGCCACCATATACCTGCCTGTGTCCCCATATCTATATACCCACCTCTACACCCCTACCATCGCCACCACCCACCTTCACCCTGACACAGTCCCCAGTGAACACTTCCATAACCTGCTTTCCCACTGTTAGTCATGATAACCTTTCCTCTCTAGTGTCCAAATCCAACCTCACTACCTGTAACCTTGACCCACTGCCATCCTACCTCATCCCAGACCTCAGCACTGTTATTTTCCCAGCCCTCACCCACCTTTTCAATCTATCACTAACCTCTGGCATCTTCCCTTCCTCATTTAAACACGCGACCATCACACCTATCCTTAAGAAACCATCTCTCGACCCATCCTCACTGTTCAACTATCGCCCCATCTCACTGCTTCCTTTTGCATCCAAACTCCTGGAGCAGCACGTCTATCTTAAACTGTCCTCCCACCTGTCTTCCAACTCTCTCCTTGACCCACTCCAATCAGGCTTCCGACCCAACCACTCCACTGAAACTGCCCTAACCAAGGTCACCAATGACCTAGTAACTGCTAAAGCCTCACGCCACTATTCTGTGCTCCTCCTCATATACCTGTCCTCTGCATTTGACACTGTCGACCACTCAATCCTTCTACAAATCCTCTCCTCCCTCGGCATCATGGACCTGGCCCTCTCCTGGATCTCTTCATACCTCTCTGAACGGACATTCAGTGTCTCTCACTCCTGCACCACCTCCTCCTCCCACCCGTTTCTCTTTGGTGTCCCTCGGGGCCCCGTCCGGGGCCCCCCCTCCTTCTCTAGCTACACTCTTGGTCTGGGTCAGCTCATAGCCTCACATGGCTTTAACTACCACCTGTACGCGGACGACACCCAGCTTTATATCTCTGGTCCTGATATTAACTCTCTTCTCTCCCGGATCCCAAAATCCCTATAATCCATTTCCTCCTTCTTCTCCTCCCGTCGCCTAAAACTAAATGTGGAGAAAACAAAATTCATCATCTTTCCACCGCCCTCTCTCCCCCTCCACTTGATTCTCTCATCACTGTTAATGGCCACACCTCTCACCAGCTCCACAAGACGCTGCCTTGGATAACCTTTGACTCCTTTATCCTTCAAAACCGCACATCCAAGCCCTCACCTCTGCCTGCCGCCTCCCCCGAAAAAATATTTCACGCATCCGCCCATTCCTCAACTCGGGACACACTAAAAGCTAGTCCATGCCCTCGCATCTCCCCCCTTGACTACTGCAACATCCTTCTCTGTGGCCTCCCAGTTAGCACCCTCGCTCCCCTCCAATCCATCCTTAACTCTGCTGCCCCTCTGATTCACCTCTCTCCCCTACTCCTCTCCCCCTCGCCAATCCTTCATGGCTGCCCATCGCGCAACGAATTCAGTTCAAATTTTCTAACCCTGACCCCACAAGGCTCTCCATAACCTCTCCCCTCCATACAAACTCTGCCCTAATTTCCAGATACCTCCCCTCACGCAATCTCTGCTCCTCACAAGGACCTTCTCCTCTGCTCCCTCTCATCAGCTCCTCACATAACCTCCCAAGACTTCTCCCGTGCTTCACCCACACTCTGGAACTCATTAACCCAAAACATTTAGGGCTCTCCCAACTTCCACCAGTTTCAAAAGCAACCTGAAAACCCATCTCTTCAGGATAGCCTACAACCCCCACTAACCCCACCACCACTACACCGGCCTGCAAACATGTCTGCCCCACACCTTCTGTCTCTCCCCTTCTTCCTTGTAGATTGTAAGCCCTCGCGGGCAGGGTCCTCTTTCCTCTCTGTTTCAGTTACTAGTCATTCTTGTCACCATTGTATTTGTTCAACATTTGTTATGTATGTAATTCCCCTTAAATGTACAGCGTCCTGGAATTAATGGCGCTCTAAAATAAATAATAATAATAATAATAATACCTGCTTGAGAGTGGCCCTATATCTATATACCTGCCTGACATTGACCCTATATCTATATACCTGCCTGACATTGACCCTATATCTATATACCTGCCTAATTGAGGGGACCTATACACCTACCTAACTGTGGGGACTTATATACCTATAATTACGGAGTTGCTGGAAATGTGAGGAGTCTAAGATATTTGTGTCCAAATCTGCAGGGACGAGTATGGGCCGGGAGATATCAGCATGAAGGTGTGAACCGGATGGAGAAGAAAAGGGAAAGTGAACGACGCTGATCAGAAATGATGTCTCCGGTGAGTCACTAAATGTAACTGCAGTGTAATCACTTATATTTCTGCAGAGCATCTACATACAACTAGTATCTACCACTATATGGTCACTGTATGGCGGTGGTATATGTAATCAGAGCCTGTGTACAGCTGATAGTCACATGTGGGGGTCGCGTTTGGTCAGGGTCTGGCAGGATTATTTGATCCTTTGTAGTAATAGTTTTGAGTCTTGGTTTTGTAGGAGTGTGTTTAGTAACAATCCTTCGTCCGGTAGATTTGCTCCATGTATCGGTGGATGTTTTGGTGACTGTTTAGGGGTATTACACTGTCATACGGAGGTGAGGGGTTTTGAAAAAGTAAATTTGTCATTGGTGATTTTCATTGTGCTTTGACTGCTGAGGCAGGTATATAGATATAGGGTCACTCTATGTGGAATATGCTGAAAATTAGTGACAGGAGCAGAAGGTTTTTCTCTGTAAAAACACATCATGCCGCAGTTCACAATGTGCCGTGAAAAATGTCATGTGAACCCAGCCCTACTGAGCAAAACACAAAGGGCCCGGACCCCGGATGTTTTAGGACCCTAGCAATGCCCCTGCTCCTGACTCCCTTAAGTGATAACTTTATTGTAGTAAAATGGTAACATCAGGCTTTTTATCACCTTATGATACAATAATCAAGCTATTTAGGTAGAACATACTTTGACAAGCAAAATTAACTTTTGACTTTCAGGCTCCATATCTTACAATCTGCTACAGCTTTGTACATGAGGCTGCCATCATTTTATAGACAATCATGTTACCTATCTTATACATAAATTTGACTTGCAAGTATTTGGCATCTGCTTAGTTCAGCAGATTCTTGTCGTGTAACTGCATTGTTATTGTTTTGCTCCGAAAAATCAAAATGTAAATTTTTATTATTTTGTTAGTATTTGGTAAATCCATCCTTTGCTTTCAATACTGTCTGAATCTTTCTGGGCTTTGAATCAGAGTCAAGCATGTCTTGACCAAAATCTCATCGCAGGTCTCTTCTACATGTTCCCAATGTTGGTGCATACTGGACTTGGGTATAAATACAGCTTTTTTTCAACCTTACCCACAAGTGTTCGATTGGGTTGAGGTCTGGTGACTGTGGAGGCCAATACAGCAACTCTACTTCGTTGTCAGTGAACCATTCCTTCTCCAACCTTGATGGATGCTTCAAGTCGTTGTCCTGCTTGAACACTCGAGTATATGAAATAACTCATCTTGTAGGATGCTCATATAGCTCAGCATTGAGATCAACATTGATCCTGGTCAAGTATCCAACATCTTTGGCTAGAAAGAAACACCATATCATCAGGCTTCCTACACCGAACTTGACAGTTTATTCAATTTCTTGATCCATTAGCCCCAGGCTTCCCAACCCATTTGCCCCATCAGAGCCCGGTCTCTTGACTTTTAGCTCAGCGCTCCAAATCACCCGTTTCCATTCCTCTAATTTTCGCCATTTTTTGCAAACTCGAGCCAATGCTTCTTATGATGAGATTGATGTCGAGTCTTCTCCACCTTTTCTTGGGCCATCATTCCAGACCTGTATAACGTGCATTGCATGGTGCTTTCATGGACGTCTGTGATCTCACTCTTAAGAAGCATACAAGACACCTCCAATGCAGTGTATCTCATGTTAGAACTGATGATGAGCCAACTTGTTAACTCTGATATTTTGTCTCAATGGCAACATCTTGGCTTTTGAATGGATGGACTTCATTTCATATTCTTCCAGTTGTTATGGCCTCACATGATGCAGTTTGGCAATTTTCTTGGCCGAGTGACCGCTATCGATGAGCTGGATGATGCCATTTCTCTTTTCTTGGGAAATCATCTTCATGGCTGCTCAACCCAGAGACCTTTCGCTTGGGAATCAGCCTAATCATTCACTGAGCTATTAGGGAATGTGTGTAATTTGTAGTATACAAGAAGGAAAAGAATGTCCCACCACCAGGAGCAAAACTGTAACAATGCATTTACATGACAAGAATCTGCAGAACTAAGAATATGCTAAATAATGGCAGGTCAAAGTTAAGTATGAGAATAGCCAAGATGATTGTCTATAAAATGATGCTAGACTCACATTGAAAGCTTTAGTGGTTGGTGAGATATGGAGCCTGAAAGTCAACCGTTCAAAACATTGTTACCCTTTTGCTTGTCAGTGTAAAATATATTTCTTGAATACAACTTTAGAACACAAAAAACTTAAAAAAAAAATTGGTAATATGCAAAACACTGCAGTAAGTGTGGAAAAAAAAAGCAGTTTTCAACAAAATCATACTGAATAACATTAGCGTGAGCCTATGAATTTGTTCTACGAAATATTATCATCTTCATAAGATCCTTAAGATCTGATATCATTATTTCCAGGCTAGAGAACGATCTCTCTACACTAACTTGGGTTGGTGGAGAAGCGGTGACCACATGGGCAACATCTCGAACAATGTCAGAGTATAAAGGAATTGCCTCATGCACAGTCAGTTCTGATGAATGGTTGAACTCTTCTACTTCTTTGAAAGTAAGTGAAAAATGTTGCTGAAATCTGGTCAGCCTGTTTGGTATGGGAGTGGAATCTTTTGCCCTGCGGCAATGCTTTGCCTGCTCCATGTCATCCAAATACTTTTCAAAATGAAACTCCTCATCTGATGAGGTTGAAGATATGGGAGCAGTAGCAATTCTACCTGATAAAGGTGTCGCTGCTAGGAGGGCAAATGAACCAGCCTCCACAACAATTCTACCAGCCTGCACAGCACTCCTCACAGACTTCACAGCACCCCACCAGCCTCCTTAGCACCCTTCCACACCATCCATGCTATGATTCTGATCCTCATCACCCACACCATCCCCTTCATTCATCCTTCAGGTTGCTGGACCAGCAATGGTTGGAGCCTCAATTTCACTGGGCACAAGGGTCAGGACTGCGCCAGCCTGGCAAGGGACCCACAAGGAATGGGTATGCTCACCGGTAAGGCAATGCTCCCGGGTAGGATAGAGCCAGGCACCACCACCGCCTCATGGTCCGTACAAAACAGAAAAGTCCAAGTGCCGCTACAATATCCACTGCTTAAAAATCAAAATGAACTTTGAGTGCAGAATAAAAAACATGCATATGTGCAGAAAAAAATCCATGCATGGAAGAGCAAACATGACATGCGGTTGACAAAAACTGACGCGTTTCGAAGCCAAAGCTCCTTAGTCGTAGCCCGGCAAGGGACTCCCCCCAAGCCAGTACAGTCAGCAGTTCTACCCCTTAACATTGCAGCCCCCCCACTTCCCTGGTTTTAGTGTGCCTTCCACCACATCAGCTTCAGCTGGATAAGCCTTTTCATTGTACATTTCTTTAAATCCCGCCAGGGAGGAGAACACACAAAAATTTTATCAGTCTTGGCTGGTGTTATCAAGATGGGAAATGTCGTTACCATTTTGGCACCCACAGGCACTGAGGACACAGTGCCCTCCACTCTGCCTGCTGGAAGACAACCCTGACCATCAGAGTCTTTTTAAACCTACAGCATGATACTGGGTTGCCATTCCCACCAACTTGGTTAGTCCTTTCAGCTAAAAACAACTCGCCGTGACCTCTGCTACTCAACAGAGATGGCGTGCTTCACACTACCTCCCTTCTAAGGGTATGTTCACATGGCTTATTTTGGTGCACATCTCGCCACGTATTGCGCGCGTACTGCACTCTAATACGAGCGAAATGCGCCCCAATCATTACGGTCATCCACAGTTCTCATAGAGAATACGTATTGTATTGCACGCGCGGGGAGATAATCGACATGTCATTTAGTAATGCATGTTTATGGGGCCGGTGGGCTGCCGGCCGCCCCACATTGCGGGTGTACGCGTCGCAATTAAGCTGTGTGAACATACCCTTACTTTCCCTATCCTTGCACAGTTCATGGGCTATTTAGTGAGGCTACTGCAGCATACTAACTCTTCAGCCAACCCAGTTCACTTTAGAAAGGAAACAAACACAATAGGTGTTCGCCCAAAGAGAAGGCCTGCAGGTTGGTTGAAGTCTCTAGCTTTCTGATGTCTGCCAAGAGTCTCCCTTCTAGACCATTATCATTGTCTATGTCTGCCAAACTGGGGCAGTACTAATGTAATTTTTCTAAAATACATAAAAACAAGATACTGATGGTAGCAGCATTCATTAATTTATTACATGCTGCTATTATCAGTGATCTTGTTTTTATGTATTATAGCAAAATCGCAAAGTCCAAGAATTTTTTTTTTTAGTTTTGCAAAGTAATTTATTTTATTTACATACTGATGTTGCCATTGATGGGTTTTGAACTTGGGGCTCCAGCACTGAAGGGCAATGGTGCTAACACCTTGCCTCCCAACACTTTTAAGCTTGCTTACCAGTGACATACAACTGTGTTCCCTGTTTGACCCTATAAGTGAACATTCCTCTGCTGTTGATTTTACTTGGTGCTATGCTGTTTAACTGGTATTTAATTTTTACATTGAATTTTTACATTGTTTTTCCCTATCAATATTTTTGTTTTGCTTACATTAGAATTATGAATACTGTACTGTTTTGTATTTTTCTTTTATAGTTTGATCAGCAATCTTTAGTGTCCAATGTCACTTGATGGGCATTGACCCTTTTAAGCAATTTTCCCTCCTTTTTTGTGTATGTACACTACGTACAAAAAAGTTAGCGATATTTGGCTTTTGGTTGAAATTTCAGGATGAACATAACATTTCTTGACATTTTTTTTAAATGAACTAATTGAGACCATCTCTTAACTTTAGAATGCACATGTCCAACTTTTCAATGTTTTAGTCCTTTTTGCACAGCTAGCTGATGAGCTTAATGGCAAAATTCCAACAGGTGTCTGATCCCTGAATCACCCAATAAATTTAAGGGATCAATTTGAATTGCAATTTAAACAGTCCTCCTCATCCTGCTGTTCACATTTTGACATCATGAGACCAAGACAATACCTCACCATTGTAAGGCTTCAAGCAGGATACTATCAGATGGAAGTAGCCACTGAGCTTAGTGTGTCACAGAGTGTCATCAGCAGGTTGCAACAGAGATATAGAGAGACTGGGAGAGTCACAGTAAGGCAAAGAAGTGGACGTCCTTTGGCTACATAACACACTTTTTTTTTGTAAATCCTGCCCTGTGGAAATGGATGATGAATGCCACACAACTCCAGACATGTTTAAGTGAGTTGTAGGGCAACAGAGTATCATGTCAGACCACACGTAACCATTTACATCGGCATGGTCTGGAAGCTAAATGATCAGCAAGGGTAATTGACCGATACTCGACCTGGCTGATGCATAGCGCTCTACTTGACGTCTCCAGCATTGTTGGCGGCCATCATTTCTGCTCAGGGTGAATCGACTTTCATCGCTGAACAGCGCTGAGGACCACTGGTCCCTCATCCAGCATAGATGCTCCCTGGCCTGTGCAAAACGATACCCATGCTTGGTGGTGTGGTCAGGTCATCTATCACACAGACCATGTTGATGTAACCGGTTACGAATGCCTTGACATGACACTTGGTTGCCTCTCACCTCCCTTAAATGTGCCTGGAGTTGTGTGTCTGGAGTTGTTCCACAGGGCATTGTTCACAATGAAACGGTCATCAGTGTGTGATGTGGCCAAAGGATGCCCACTTCTTTGCCTTTCTGTCTCTTCCAATATCTGTTGCAACTTGCTGATGACACTGTGACACTCTAAGCTCAGTGGCCACTTCCGTCTGAGAGCATCTTGCTTGAAGCCTCACAATGGCAAGTTCTGTTGTTGATCAATCGTGTTGCCTTGGTCTCATGATGTCAAAATGTGACCCACATGATCAGGATGACTGCTTAATTCCCAATTCATATTGATCCTCTAAATTGATTGGAATTTTGCCATTAAGCTCCTTGTTAATAATCAGCAAGTTGTGCAGTAAGAACTGAAACATTGAACAGTTGGACCTGTGCATTATAAAGTTGAGAGTTGGTCTAATTTAGTTCATTAAAAAAACATTCTCAAGAAATTTATGTTCATCCTGAAATTTCAGCCAAAAGACAAATATTCCTAACTTTTTGGGAGTAGTGTATGTTTACTATTGTGTGTACATGTCTATTATGGGGAATGTGCCCGTTTTGCGCTGAAACACGTAGGTTAAAATAATATATGTTAAACTGGATACAAGTCTCTGTCCTCCATCCAGCAGTGCCTACATTTTCGTTATTTTTCTGCCTTCTTGATGTCACAGTAGCGGTTTCCTTTGTTGCATCACCGGCCCAAGGAGGAGCAGAAGCTGGATTAAAACTGCTTAAGCGACTGTACAGCGTTGTGCCTGTTATATTCATATCTCTACCAGGTGAGCTGTTTGAGTTTTCGATCTATTCTCTCCTACGTCTAGTAGTCTCTTCACTATGGAGCACCATGTTTGATTTTTCATATGGCTCTACTATAAATGTTAAGTCATCTTTACTTGTGACCCTTTCTCTCTGCAATAAATACTGGGCACTTTATTGGGTCTTCTGCCTAAAATTTGCAAAAACAACATTTATTGGAGTTTCCAAAAATTGCCAAAACCCTCAACTTACTTGTTGATAGAAAGTGACAGGGAACAGATTTCTTGTACCTCATCTTTATTTGCTGGTTAAGCAGCAGAAGCTACGAGTCTAATGGTGACATCTATGAATTCCTAAGTGCCATTTTTGTAATTTGGTGCCAACACAACAGTTCTAAATAGATATAGAGGAGTGTACGATACGACCACATGAGTGTTGTGCGCCAAACATTCCATGAATGATGTCAGTATAGCACAGCCTGTTATTTTTTTTCAATGGCTTTGCTATGTCCAGCTTTGTTAATATGCAATGATGGACAGGTATGCTTAGTGTTGCTTCTCCCTCTTCTTGAGCGGGTAAACCTAGGGATCCCTGCTGTGGTAAACTAGATGCTTTTGAAACTATAGCATCTCTTCGAGAAGAAGAGGGAAACAAAAAAGGCATTAGTATTATCTTATTAATACATACAGTAGATCACAGAATGTCTAAGTTGGTAAGTTCTTGCATGGATGGTCCTCACAGCTCTTGTTAGATTTGTTAATCAGTTTGTTTCTATGTAATGTTCAGTTTTTTCTGTACCTATACTATCTGCATTGTTAAGTGCTGCCAAACATGTTTTTGTTTTTTTTTTAAAAAATTATCATTTATTTTGGCCCAAAAAATTTGTTGGGGTTAAATTTTTAAAAATTTTTTCATTTTTTGGTTGACCTTTTTTTCCCCCTTAGTGTAGTAATCCCTAGCACTTCTACCCTATAGAAACCGAGGGCCCCGGGTTGTTTTTTTTTTTTTTTTTTTTAAAACATATGTTTATTGGGTTTTTCTCGTAATTTGATTACAAGATATGAGCAATACTTTGAAAAAGGTAAACAAAATGGGTATTAGCAGTAATGACAACGATTGTTAAGGGCGGGCTGTAAGCTCGAAGGTTAAGGTCGCAGTCTTTAAAAAACGGGCGAAGTTCTTTAGAAAGTCCAAACTAGAAACCAATTTTTTTTTTAATTTTTGGAAACCCTTTAGGTACAGCCCACAAAAGAAAAAAAAACTTTCCAGAAAAATTTTTTCCAGAAAAATTTGGGGCGGGGGGGGGGGGGGGGGAGAAAAAAAAAAAAAAGGGGGGGGGTGTAACAGGGGAGGGGAGTGAGGAAAGGGGATGGGGGGGGCGCCCCCCTACAGGGGGGGGCCCGGTTAAGAGAAATCGGGGGGTTGTCCGTCGATTTATCCCCGAGATTTTTTTTGGACCCTCGGGGGAAACAGATAGCCCGCCCAAGAATGGGGAAAGGCAAATTCATGTTAGCTTGACAGGGGAAATTTTAAAGGCGTGGTAAGGCAGGTTTTAGACGCCCTGGGGAAATCCTGCCAAGCCGCCCTAAAAGAAAAATTTTTTGGAGAATCAAAAGGGGAAGATAAAAAGGACTTAATGTCTTCTTTTGCATGTAGGTTTCTTTGTGGGTTCCAAGTGGTAAAAATTTTTTCATTTAAATTAGTTTACCGTTTCCACTTCCAATCTTTCGAGGTCAAGGTACGTTTTGGGTCAATCGCAGGGCCCCTCACATACCCCTGGTTTGGAGGTCTCCAACCAGTTGTTTAGGATGCAAGGTTTCGCAGGGGAGAAAAAGGGGTTTGGAGAAAGTGTGTGGTATTTGTCAGGAAATTTAGGTCTTAAAAGGAGAAAAAGGCAGGAGATAGGGAAATGTCCAACTCCCATTTTTAGTTTTTAGGGTATCTCTCATTTTCCCCCCAGAAACTCTGGGGAGTGGGGCCCATGCCATATCCCATGGACCAGTTTCTGTCTTTGGTTGGGGCATTTGGGGCAGGCTAGTTTCCCCGGTCGGGGGTTTGGGGATGTGGGGGTATTAAACCCAAATAGATTGTCGGGGTATAAAGGGGGGAAATTTACGTTTCTCTCTTTTCTCACTGATTACAGCCTTGTTGTTTTTTTCCGCCTTTTTTAAGGCCCCCTGTGGAATTTTCGGCCGGGTTTTTTTCCCCCCATTTTTTGTCAGTGATTTAGAGTTTTTTTTCAGTGATTTGGGGCCTCTCTCAGTTTTGAGTATTTTTAGAGAGGGGGTTTATGTCGACAGGTTTGGGGGCCCCCCACTAGATTTCAAGTCGTTTGGGGGGGAATTCTTTAGTAGGTTAATACTTTTTGCCTTTTTAAAAAAACTTTTAATTGGGCAAAACGTGGGGAAGTGGGGGATTGGGAAATGTTTTTAAAGTTTTAAAAGTTTGGGAAGGGTAGTAGCTCCCTTTTTTGAATGTTGAAAAAAAGTGCCCCACTGGGGGAAAAGCCTTTCCCCTTTCCCGGGGCGCGGAGGGTGGGGTCACCCCTCGCTCTGTGAGAGCTCTGGGGCCCAGATATTTGGCATGTGCTTGTTTGAGATGGGCAGGAAGTTTAAAAATTTACGACGGTTTTCCGGTGGGGGTTTTGTTGTCACGAATTGGGAGGCATGACCAAATTTGTGTGGGGGTTTTAAAAAAATTTAGGGCAAGAGAGTGAGAAAACCCATGGGGAGGCTATTTGCTGACTCAAGTCTGTTTTGGGGGAGTATTTAGGAGGAGTTTTTTACCCAACCCAGGCAGTGCGGGTTTTCCACGCTTTGTTGTACAATCGCACATCGGGGAAGATTTTTTGCCCCCAAAAATTTTTCTTGGGAGCTAATTTTCGTGAGTGCAAATTCTCGGTTTCTTTCCTCCCCAAATGAATTTTTAAAAAACCCCCTCTGAATGATTTTTGGGTCGGGAATTTTTTAATTTGAAAAGGGGAGGGGTTTAAAGGGGGTACAAAATTTTTGGGGGGAAAACTTTAATCTTTGCGGACAAAGGTGGCTTGGGCTAAGGGGAAAGGGGTATTTCGCCCATTTTTTCCAAAATCTCTAAAAAAATTTTCCCAATTATGGGGGGGGAAATTTTGAGGGAGTATATAGTTTCGGTGTTTTCCCCTATTGAGATTCCAAGATACTTAATGGTTTTAATTGGTGATATGAATTGGGGTATCTAGGTGTTTCTAGTTGGATTGGGCTCGTTTTGGGGGCAAGTTTTAAATAGCTCTGTCTTTGTTTCTTTAAAATTTTAAAGCCTGAGAAAGCCCTAAACATTTTTATGTGATGAAATAGATGTGGGAGGTCTCTCTCCGGGTGTTTTGGGGAAAAAAATTAGGGATGTCACCCGGCAAAAAGAGTAGTTTTGCTGGAGGTTTTAACAGGATTCCCTAAAGATGGGAGAGGCGATGGGGAAACCGGGGCAAATGGTCGATCCCCTTTTTTGAGGGGTGGGGGGGGTTTGAGGGAGCCCTCCCTTGTGCCACTTTGGGCAAGGAAAAGGGGGGGTGGACAAAAACCCTGGGAGACTTTTCGGGGCAGCCGGATTATTTATATAAGGTAGCAAGAAGCTAGGGAAATTGGTCCTTGGAGTCCAATTTTGTCCAGCAAAGGTCCAGCCATCCCCAGTAAAACCGAATAAAAACCCTTTTCTCAGTGTCAATTGTGATCGGGGCCGAGGGTGGGGGGTTTCCCGGGGGATTTCTTGACCACGCCCGGACATTAAAAATTTTTTAAATATTGGTTGTCGCCGACCCCCCCGGGAAAAATCCTACTTGGTGGGACCCAAATTTGTTTTGTCTTTGCGGGGCCAATCGGCCCGCAAGGATTTTGGGGGAGCAGTTTCAGGTTTTGATTGAAAAGGGGGAATTTCGGGCGGTTTGAGGAGGAAAAGGGGGGGTTTTTTCCCTAATTTAGGAAAAATTTCCTTAATTTTAAGCTGGGTTCTTTGGGGGGTAGGAAAAAGGGGCCCAAAAGGGGAATTAAACAGGGTTAGAAATTTTGGGGGAAATTTTTGAGTTTCAAAGTTTTAAAAAAATTCCCCAGTAAAACCCGTCCGGGGCGGGGGCCCTTTGTTTGCTTTCAGCTTTCCGTTAGCGGGACATTATTTCGGGTTCAAAATACTGGAGACCCTGTTGTTAAAAACTTTTCAGCTGTGGATCAGGAAGTTTGATATTGGTAAGCCAGTCACGAGAGGACTTTTTATCTAGTTGCTCGTCAGCTAGAGTGAGGGGGTAAAAGGAACGGAGGATTTTTGCCCACCTCCCCCACCTTCCAATACCAAATTGCCATCCTTGTCTCTTTAGGAAGGAAGAGTTTGGGGGGGAGGGTGACCCTTGGCGTTTTTTTTTCGCCAACAGTTCCCCGGTTTGCTGCCAAAAGGAAATTTTTTTTGGCTTCCCCCTAGTTTTAAAAAAAATTTTCCCTTTTCCCCAAAGCCAGTGTTATACTCTCGTTGGAAATTCGCCAATAGTTTTGTCTCAGGGGGGGGAAAGCCAGGAAAGCATGTAGGCCTCACGCAGAGGTTGCCGAAGCGGGTTTGTTTTTTGCTTTTTGGAAAAGGCCTTATCCTAAACCCCCCCCCCCCCCCCCCCCCCCCAATTAAACCCCCCCTGAAAAAACCCTTGGTGTTTTTTAAAGTGAGGGAATTTCCCGGTTACCATTTTAAAATTTTCCCCCCCCCCCTTCCCCGGGTAAATTTAAAAAACCCCTTTTTTTACTGGGGAAGGGGGGAAAGCCCCAGAAAAAATTCTGTGCCTCGGGGGAAAGCGGTCCGAAACAGAGAGAGTGACTGGGGAATGATCGGATATGAGTAAATCGCCAATCTGGGCCTCTCGCCGGCGGGGAAAAGCCTCTTTTTAGATAAATAATTAAAGATCGTGACCATGTGTTTTTGGGGGGGGGGAAAAGGGGTACTTTACGTCCCCCGGGGGTTTTTTTCCCGGGTACGCCCCCGGGATCACAGGGCGTCCAGATTTTAGCAAAGCTGGGGAGGGGGATTTGTTGGACTGTTGGAAGGGTCTCGGGCCTGAGTTCCCCCTCCTATCCTTTCCCGAGGGGGGCATGGTGGAATTTAAAGTCGCCAAACCCAAAAAATTTTGTTTTTTCGATGATTCGCCCCAAAATAACGGATTTAGGCCTTTAAGAAGGTTGAAACCCCTTTGGTTTTTAGGGGGCCATAGGGTGTTATAAAATGACCAAGATTCCTTGCCAAAGGGGCAATGTAATGTTGCTCCCCTCTGCCTTCGCTTCATGTTGTGATTAAGAATTGGGCGTTTAATGTTTTTCCCATAAACGTTTAAACACACTGCTTTATTTTTTAACCGCAGGGGAAACCGAAATTTCCTGAACCCCCAAAGCCGTTTTATTTTTTCAAGGGTCCTGATCCGGGAATTGGGGGTCTCCGGGGAAAAAGCTATATCAAAATTTCAAACTTTTTAAAGGGGCCTCAAGAACCCTCAAAGTTTATTAGGGGAGGTTGCCCCTTTATATTCAGGAAAAATATCTTCATGTTTTTCCCGCTGGGAAAAAAGAGTATCCCCAGCGGTCCCCCCCCTGTAATGGGGGGTTGGGGAGGGGGCGAGGGGGGAGGAGGAGGGAGAAGGGCGAAAGGGAGAAGGGTGAAAGGGAGAAAGAGAGAGAGAGAGGAGAGAAAAAAAAAAAAAAAAAACACACAAACACTCCACACACAAACTACGACGAGGGCCGAGGGCTTGATTTAAAAACCCGGCACTGAGGGGAGAAACAATTTCAATCTAAACCAAATTTTCCCTAAAAAAAGTGTTTCAAAATGGAAACCCCCTTTTTTTCCCCCAAAACTTTGGGGGGTAGATTTAGCAAAAACAAAAATAATGGACTGAAGGGGTTAAAACCCGGTCCCGGGGGGGGCCATCTGGCTGCGGCCCCCGGGGTATGGTCTTGGGGTTTGGCCCCTAGGTCAGCCACACCCCGTTATATTTCGAATAGAAAAAAGAGGGGGGTGAAGGGAGGGGTTTTTCGGAGGGGAAGGGGGGAAGGTCAAGGCGTTGCTTTAGGCAGCAAGGCTCCTGGGTGTGGTATTTTCCCAAATGAGGCGCAAAAAAAAAAAAAGGAATGACCCGGCCTTTTATTCAGTCTTTTGGGGGGCCTTTACGTTTCCCCTGTTCCTTTTGGGGGTCGCGGTGCGGGGAAAGGGTGGGAAGGGCCAGGGTCTTTTCCCTTTCTGTGTCGGGTTGGCTTGTTAAAGGGAGGGTCGGGGTGGTGGGGGAGTGGCGGGGGGTTTTGAAGGGAAAATGATCTGGAGCGCCTCCTATTGTCCCTTTTCGTTAAAATTTTTTTTGCTTCCCCCAGGGGGTGGAAAGGTTTTAAATGTTTTTCCCTTTCTTTGGAAAAAAATTTTAAGGTCGCCGGGGTTTGAGGAGGGGGAATTTTATTTGCTTTTGGAATAAAACAGGCAGTTTTGAGAGAATGTCCTGGTTTGCGGGCAACCTCCCCAGAAAAAAAATCTTCAAAGACTAGTATCTTTCCCGCCCTGAAAATTTTGATCGATTTGAGTCTTCGGAAGGCTCGTAAGATTGCGCTTTGTCCGTAAAGTCCCGAAATTTTGCTATTAATTTTGGCGGGGCGATCAGAAGGAAACGCAGATTTTTCAGGGACGTGTTGTTGGTTTGGGACCATTTCTAAAGGGCAGGGGCCCATTCCCATGCGCTCTCTCAACTTTACAGGGGCCCCCTCAGAAACCCCGACTTCTGGAAGATCCCCCTCAATAATTTTAAAAAACTCAGTTGCCGGGGGTTGCCTCCGAGATCCCCAAAATTGGAGATTTTTTTCTTTCGACCTGTTTTTTAAAGGGCCCCCAGTTTTTTTTTTAAACGGCTATTTTCTTGGGGCCAAAAAGGGGCAGGTCGGTGTGGAATTGTCCCTGTCGCTGGTGAGATCTTGGGAGTTGAAGGGCTTTGGGGTCAAGGGTTGGCTTTGGGTTTTTAAGTCTTCCTTTCACTTTTGGGGTACCATTTCCCGTTTTTTTTCCTTTCCGAGGCTGGGTTTAAAAAGGCTTGGAGGTCGTCAGAAAATTGTTTCGCTACCTCCGTCACTATAATGCAAATTGAGAGCTTGGGGGGTTTTGGGAGCGGTTTGGGGGCGCTCCCAGGATGGGGGTTTTTTTTTGGTCAGTGGGCAGAGCCGGAAAGTTGGCTGGATTTTTTTATGGGTGTATCAAATTCTGGGGGTGAGGGGACTTTTCTCTTTGGGGGTTGCTGTGGCACCAGCAGGGAGGTTTCCCGGGGGGCTGGGTGTTTGGGCCTTTTTGTCCTTCCCCACTTGTTTTAAAACCTTTTTTTCGGCCCATTTTGCAAACCAAAATTTTCCATAAAACTGCTGGGGCAGAGGTCGGCCAGAGCTTGTGGGGTGGGTTTGTTGGGGCCCAAGGGGGGAAGGGCCAGGGGTTTGGGGGTAGAGGCAGCTTAGTTTGAAAAGTTTTCCGTCAGGATAAAGGGTGTGTAGCGTGACCCTGTGCACCCCCGTAGCTATACCCTGTTAAAGAGTCCCGGGTTTCGTTATGTGGGCCCCCACGCTGTGTGCACTTCCGGATGGCTTGGCCCCCGATTTGGGCAGAGGGGGGTTTATAGAGGGTTGCTACAGTTTAGTGGGGGGGTGAGAGGAGCCTAAGCCCGATGGGCCTTTTTGGCCCCCTTCGTAAATTGGAGGGTCGCCCGGTTTGTTCCGGGCCCTGGCAGGGGGGTCCTAATTTCTGGGGGGGCCGGGGGGGGGTTTTCAAAACAGCCCCTGTGCCTTGATGTGGGTTTAGCCCTTGTGCCCGGGGTTTTTTGGAGGCCGCCGGGGGCTTTCTCAGGGCTGGGCGCGCGGTGCAGTCTCCTGCGCTTCCCGTTCCCGGTGGGGGACCCATGAAACGCGGGCTTTTCAGGAATTTTCCGCCGCCCCGGGGTTTAGAGGAGCGGCGCGGGTGACCGGACACCTCCGGTGGTCTCCCGGGTGTTCCCCCGAAAGGAAACGGGCCCGGGGGCGGGCCCAAAATTTCCGGGGGTTTAGTGAGATTTGGCCCCAAAGGGAAACCCGGGAAACTAAATTTTCTCAAGTCCCCGCATGGCGGCGCGGAACCGGAAATCGCTTTAAAAAATTAAATAGGTTCTTCAATCTGAACTGTGCAAACTTATGGGAAGGTTCTCTTGTTCAAAAACTTTTCACAAAGACGACATGTCCGGAAACTGGCGTCGCCGCGGCAGTTTTAGGCGCATTTAATCAGGGTAAAGTGCGCCTGAAAGTACGATCCTTTCAAAAATCTGCCGTCTGCTATACCTTGGATAGTAAAATGATTGCGCCTCAAATGGCGCATTGTGCAGTCGAGGTGCATAGCATATCATTGGTAGTGTATGTAAGGCGCCAATTGAGGTGCATTGTGTTATGGAGGCGCATAACGTATCATTACTAGCAGGCTTGGACTGGCCCACAGGTGAATAGGGGAAACCCCGGTGGGCCCTGGCTTGGCAGACCTGGAGTTTTTTTTTAATCCAAAAAATTCTCAGAAGAAAGGGAAAAAAACAAAAGGAAAAAGAGGCAAAAAGCAAGGGGGAGAGTTTAGGAGGCATGTACAGTCATTTAATTTAGCTGTAGGATGGGCCTCTAAAATAAACTCCACCGGTGGGCCCATAAAAACTCAACTAGTGGGCCCCTAGAGTCAACTCTACCTGTAGGCCCTAGGCACCCCATTCCGACACTGATTACTAGTGTATGTAATGCGCCTATCGAGGCACATTGAGTTATGGAGGCGCACAGCATATCATTGCACCTTTTTAGGCACATTACAATGTGTCATTCCCCGGCGTATAATGCGCCTAGCTTTGGTGTATTATAGTTCACTTATATAGAGAATAAGATGTCAAAAGATTTTTTGGGCGCAAAATGCACCAAAACTATGGCGCATTCATATTGGGACATGTCGCCCAAAGTGTTAACTTGCTGGGAACCCCAATAAACGGCAGTAATGTAGGGAGAAACCTGGTGATAAATCTTCAGTTTCCTTGCAGCGCCTCCAAGGGGACAGTTAAGCACTCCAACTAATGGGTCATCTCTGCAATGCAGAGTAAGAAGAGCTCTTTGTAACCGCTGAAGATGAGGATCTGAACAAAGGACCAACTCAATTATTTAAGAATTCTCTAAAAGTACAGGAAAAGGGGAGGATAACCCTTTTAATCAAAAGAAAATTTTCATGGCCATGCACGAGAACAGATGGGTGTATTTTGTGATCTGCCCATGTGCATGGAGCAGCGTGGCAGTATTTTTTGTCTACACAGCACACACAGACGGTCAGATTTTCATCAGTTTTAGTATTTTGAAACTGCTGAAAATCTGATCAAGTAACATTCACATAGACTTTAATACAACCTGTGGTCTACAAAAGTCGTCTTTTTTTCTGCTCGTTTTCTGGTGCTGGTGGATTTAGGAACATATTGTAAAAACAGACAGCATCGAGCGGAAAATTTACTACAGAAGTCTGTAAACCACCCGTCGGATTTTGGCCGCCTTTTGTCATGTTTTTCGGCAGCTTTTCCACTGAAAAACCATCCAGGTGGGTTGAAATTGTGCATGCATTACTACGACGTGACATAAAACTAAAACCAAGACAAGAACTTGTCAAAAAAAGCCTCCGTTTTATGAACGGTTTTAGGATTTCGTTCCTACTGCGTATTTTCTATGTTGTGTGGCCCAAGACTTATTAGGTTTATTGAGTCTTTCTGACTTTTTAATCTGTTTTCTGAATGTTTTATAATATTTCCACTGGTATTCACATTTACTTGTGGCCGTTATCACAGCTGTTTAGATTTCACGAATGTTCAGATTTTTCACATAGAGTTAAAATAGAGAAACATTTTTTTGTAATTATGGTGGCATTTAATACCTGCCCAACAGCCTTAACCACTGCAGAATTTACCATCGTTTCCATACTGCATAGCTTAAATGGTTATTAAAAGTGCAATTTTGAATAAAAATCTATTTCAGGAGACTGCATTAAATAAGACTAGTTGTTTCTTATTTGTTTTTGCAATCTGGCCTGAAGATATGCTGTTTGTTACTGCCAAGATATTTTATGTTTTATTTGCTTTCATTACATTTACTATTTATTAGAAACTGTGGATTATTGTGCAAATAGAGACATTTCCCTTAATGAGAGTGAAATTTCTATTAGAAAAACAATCATTTTAGACACTGCATACATTTTATTTGTTTTACATTTTAAAGGTCCAGCATAGATCTTTTTGTAAATGCTAAAAGTGTGTTTGATATGTTGTGTGCAGGATAGGCATAATAGACATGTGCTTGTAGGTGGTCACAAGAGACGGGTGTTTTTTTTCTGTGTGTAATTTATGCACAATTATTTTTTATTAAATATTTATTTTTTATCTTATTGTTTTATTCATTTTTTTACACTTTTTCTGTTTTTTTTTTACTTTTTTTTTTTTTTTAATCCCCTGAAGGGAGAACTGTTTTTTGTTTTGTTTTTGATTTTTTATACTTCGTAATGTATTAGCATATTCATATATGCTAATACATTATAATCTGTGTTAGTCTGACACAGGCAGTGATCAGGGCAGCACACAGCCTGTCCTGGTCACTGACTTGTTACATAGACAGCTCTGGGGCCACTCTAGGTCCCCAGGACTGACACTGCAGCCGTTCCCTGGGCTCTGTTGGGTCACCAGGCATTCCGATCACCTGACAGAGCAGGGAAACCCTTTGATTGCGCTGCGGTGACGATCTGCCGCAATCAAAGGGTTAAAGCACCGGGAAGCAGAGGTGTCCGCCGCTTCCTGGTGCTCGTAGGAGATGCTCTGGGATCAGGGCTGTGTAATACATCCTCAATGTCTGCGCAGCTGCAGACAAACGACCCGCACCAGCTGACGTCAAAAGTCGGCGGGCGGTCGTTAAGGATTTAAGAAAAGTATTGTTGTTACTATAAACTCTCAACTTAGTCCTCGTTGAACTGGTTTCCAAATTAATATTAGAATGGACATATGCGCATATGTCATTGAAGAATGACACCTGACATCAAGTTGATTCAGAGGCGAAATCCTTTATTTTGGTTAACAGACAGAATTTTTGGTTGGTTTAGTGGTGTGTCAACATTAACCCCATCATCATTACTTTATATTTTGCAATTTGCAATATCATTTGTTTAATTATAATACAATACAATTGGTTACCTCTTAATAAACATACTTTTAATACATAGGCAGTGACCTTTACATTATCTTTGTTTTGCATCATTAATTAATTTGCAGCATATCACCTGGTAAATCCGAGTCATTATTAAAGTATTTGATTAAAACAAGAAAAACAACTTATCTAACCATTGTTTTCATTATTATACAGGTTGTTTGTCAGTAGCTAAATCTGGGGGATTTTTTTTTTTAATGGTCCCAGAAGATTAAGTAATAAAATGTTACAACAAACATTATATATATATAATTATATTTATTATATTATATATTATATATATATATATATATATTATTATATATATATTATATATATATATACTCAAACACACACACACAAATGTGTATTATCAGTGATTAGAAATTAGAGAGACAAAAGCCAATCAATAAGGGAATAGTTGTGCTGAACTGCCTTTAGATAAGTTACAATAATTCATATCTATACAGGCCTATGAACCTAGGAAAGAACAGATAATGTTAATGTAAAATACCTGATTCATATGGAACACAGGAAAAATTTTCATTTAGTTAAATGGAAGTTAATTTTAATTCATGGAATATGAATTGGATTGGGCATAATATATACTACATGTGAAAATCTGAAAATCCACCAAGAGCATTGAGGCTATGAACCTCTCTATGCCAGAGTATTTTGTGATGGCAAATTAATTTAAAGAATTCTAAAGGGACCTGGATGCCGTTCTGGAAACCGGGTTCTGGTTACACAAACATTATGGATTAGGTTTATAATTCGACTACAAGAGTTATTTTGAGATTAGTTTGAAAGCAAATGTCAACAAAATTTTTCCCAAAGGGGCTTTAAATTTTTATATTGAAAAAAAAAAATATAAAGAAATTTTAAATAAATTTTTTGTCAGAAAGTACAGACTGTAGTATTTTTTTTTCCCCCCAAAAGTAAATTGGAAGGGGCTTTGCAAAGTCCCGTGTGAACCAAAAACCCCTTTGAACACATCAAATGTGTTTAAATTGGTTTAAAATTAAAAAAATTAGTATTTTTTTAAACCCAAAAAACACTGGAAGTGGCAAATATTTTAATTATTAAATCTTTCCCTTTTCCCTGTTTTTGGTTTTTGGGTTTATTCACACAGGTTTTTTGGGCTGCTTTTTAAAAAAAGTTTTTAGCCTGAAAATGGCCCCCAAAATTGGCCCCCCCGAGAAGCTTTAAATCTTCTGTTTTTTGACTTAATGTTTAAAAAATGCCCCGTTGTTTTACACAAAAGCTAATTACAAGTGGGAATTTTCAAGGGTTCTTTTTTATTTCAATTATGGCTTTAAAAAATAAGTTTTACATTTAAAAATTTTTTAGTTTCATTAAAAAAACCCCCTAGGGGAAAAAATGGGGATAGGGTTTTTTCAAAATACGCTAAAAAAATACACCTCCAAATTAAAACGTTTTTTGGGGAAAATTTATTTTGAAGGGGTAAAGTTTACCCCTTCAAAAAACACTGTGTGAACACCCCAAACAAAAAATAAAGCAAAGGGGTTTTAAACCCAAAGGGGCCCATCCCGGGGAAAAAAGGCTTTTTGTTTGGGGAAAGGTTTTTTGATCCAGGTTTCCCGGCCCCCTTTGTTGGGTAACAATGTAAGGGTTTTTAGGATAAAATTTCAGGGTCGGTTTTAGTCCCTTTAAAAAGCGGAACGTGCAGTTAAAAGGGGGGCAATAAAATTCAAACAAATTTTTTTTAATATTTTTTTGGAACGCTCCCAATTTTTTGGGGAAAATTTTTTAAATCCCGGGTTGGGTGGGTTTTTGGCACCCCGTTTTTTAGTGGGTATGCTGCCCTTTTTTTTCAGTTAGAAATAAAAAAAAAAATACTGTTATTTTATACAAAATATTTCCTTTCAGTATTAATATTTTTTGTGAAAAGTAGCAAGTTAGTAAAATTGGGCCCATGACAAAAAAGCAAAAACCCTTTAGGGTTTTTGCCAAAATTTTCCCGTTTTCAAAAAACCCAAAAAATTATGGTAGGGTTATTCTTTTTCTTCATTTAGTTTTAAAGGGGAACTGTAATTTTCCTTATATCTGATCTTTGGGGGAGGAAAGGTTTTAAAAAAGAAAAGCTGAGAAATTTGGTATATAAGTTTTTGGTTTTTAAGGATTCCCGGCCCCCCCCTTTTTTATTTCATGAAAACCTAAAGCTTTTTCTTAAGGGTTAAAAGAGTTTTTCCCCTTTATATTGTTTTTATTTATTATGTATGTAATTATGTATGTAATAGGAAATCATACTATTTTCTAAAAGATCTGTAATACAAATTCTGCTCCTGGGACCCTTTTTTACCCAAAGCTGTTTGGGCCCTATTAGAAGGAAAAAAAAATTTTTGTCCATCCAAAGGGGCTAACTGTGTTGACTTTTCCATGAAGTTTGGGATGTTCTTTTTTCCCCATGGCGTGGTCCCGTAGTAGAGTCACATAACATCCATGGGGCAAGTGAATAGGAATAGTGGTGAAAATTTTTTTTTTGCAAACCCAAACAGTCAGGCTCATTGCTGTTACTTTCTCTGGAAAGGGTTTTTGATTAGCTTCTTATCGGTTGCTTTTGGAAACAAGGAGAGATTAACGGTTTTAAAAAATGAGGGCCCAAACTGCGGGGGAAACTTCACCAAAAATTTAAAACGGTGTGGGGGAAATTTAAAAGGGAAAAAAAAAAGTTCAAAAAGTTCCAAAAAAAAGGGAATCTCGCAAAGGGGAACGAAAAGTGGGCCTTCCCGATCACTATATTTTCTTTTTGCCTTTGGAAAACTTAAAAATCTATAAGGGTTTTCTATCTATAAAAAAACTAAAAAAGTTTAAATTTTATTTGTATAACTCTTAAACCTCTATTAAACTAATTTTAAAAAACCCGTTTTCTAACTTCCCCCATTTAACCCCTTTTACTTTGAAGGAAGGAATTTGCTCCCTTTTCTATTATCAAGGGTTTGGGGGAAAAACCACCTATTAACGGGGAAAGGGGCCTTATTTATAAGCAATTTTTTTCTCCCAGTAAGGGATCCCCAAACCTCCTACTTGGGCCTTCCCTTTTGGGCACAAAAAAAAATAAGGCCCCCTTTTGAACCTTTTTGCGGGGGGGCATTGTTGCTGAGGTGGGAAAAACACAATTTAAAAAAGTTATGCCCGGGCCTACCCCCCATGGGATTCTCTTTTTGGGGGTAATTGGTGAGCACCTGAATTTGGGGTTTTACCTAAAATGATATTTTAAAGGAAAAAAGAGCTTAGACCACATGGGGCCGGACCCCTAAAACCCTGATGAAGCCCGTTTAGGGTGGTGGAAAAATGTCCCGGGGGGGTCAAAGGCCATGAGTTTTTTAAATTTTATTTTCACCTTTTTCAGTGCCTTCCCCCGGGCCTGGGGTGTCACAAAGGGGGGGCCTTTTTTGTCTTTTTTGTTCCCTTAGAAATTTGGGGACGACGCCCAAGTTGGAAAGGGTTGGGATTCCCCTTTCTGGAGTTTTGTAAAATTTCGTTATATAAAAATTTCCCGTTAAAAGGGGGTTCCACCAGACTTGATAATGAAAAGGAGCTTTTTCCCTTTCCTTTAGAAGTAGAAAGGGGGAAAAAAGGTGAGGTTGAAATTAGGTTTTTAAATAGTGTGTATTTGAGGTTGGGTTTACATTTAAAAAAATTTTTGTTTTAGTGTTTTAAGATAGGAACCCGATGGGTTTTTAAAATTTGCCCCATGGCAAAATAGTAAATACCAAATGAAATTTAAAGGGAATGTCACATTTAAAATTTTGTCCCCCTTGTTGGGGGCAGCACAAGCTAAATGTCAGACCTGCTGTTTCCAGGCCCCTTTTGTCCCCTTTTCTGTAAGATGCTCTGTTTTTTGAGATTTTAAAAGGGTTGTTCACTTTCAAGGATTGTTTTTATGTTTAAAAATCTTGGGAAAAACAAGGGCACTTTGCAATTTTGTCTATTAACAGTGTCCTACCTATTCGAGATTTCCCTTTGAAAGGGCTTTCAGCAGTTCCTCCGGTTTGGGTATTAAACTAGAGACCCCCTTTTGATCTATCCTGTGGCTTTTTTTAGAGATGGTCATTTTAGTACAAAACCCCTTGTTGTTTTTCCCCAGCGCTAAACATTTAAGGGACCGGGGGAGTGCCAGAACAACACTCTTAAAATTTAAAAATGGGAAAATAAAAAAAAAAAGGGGTTGAGGTGAGATGAAAAAGATTGTAGGGGAGGCAACCCATTTAAAAGCCCCCTTTTTGGCAGGGGTTTTTTAAAACAGAAAAGAGGGCCAGCTTTTCATGGGGTTGGGGTTATCCCCAAACCCCCCCAAGGGGTAGCCGGCCCCACGGTCAGTTATTCCCCGGGTTTTTTCCTTAAATTTAAAGTAAAAGGGTTAATCTTGGGTTTAGGGGGGGCCCGGGTGGGGGGTAAAAACCCCAGAAAAAAAATGGATAAAATTTAAAAAGGGTCTTTTTTTCTTTTTTTAAATGCAGGGTTTTGAGCAATTTAAATGCTCTCTTTAAATCCAAAACATTCTTTAAAAAAAGAATAAGGGGGAAATAGCATTTTGGGAAAAAAGCAGGTCTGCACGAGCTTGTGCTGGGCCTCAGGAAAGGGGGGCATTAACCCCCTTATTGTGACCGGTTCCCTTTAATTTTGTTCCTCAATTTTTAACCTATTTAAATGGATCCCCGGGGTTTTAGTTTTGGTTGGGTGGGGGTTTGGGGGCAAAAAGTCTTTTTTGTGGCCCAAAAAGGGTTTTACCATAGGAGGGTTTTAATTAAAAATTTTTGGAAAAAGGTAAAAGTGGGTCCCGTACCCATTTTTTCTTTTTTCCCCGTTCGGGGGCTACCCTTTTCAGTGGTATAAAAGAGGTACGGGAAACCCGGGTTTTTGTTAAAAAAAAGGCCTATTTAAAAAAATTTTATGGAAATTTTTGTGATTTTTTAATCGAAAAGGATATTGGAAAAAAAACATTATAATGTGGACAAACCCCTTTAAACGGGGTTTTTCTCAATACCAATTATTTCGTCCTGTTTTCTCAGTTTAAATTTTTAATTCGGGGGATGTTTACTGGTTTTTACTGGGCCTGCAAATAGACGGGTTGAGGCCCCCTTGGAAACCCGTGCCCGGCAGTATTTTTCAAATAGTGGGAAAAAGGGGGGTCTTTTAGCTATAGTGACCTGGGAGTGAAGGGAGCCCTTTCCAGGGGGATATCTTGGGAATAGGTAAGGACATGTTAAAGGGAACATATTGCAATGTGGACTTTTTTTTGGGAATTCTTTTCATAAAAAGCAAATTTCCTTTGTAAGTGAGGAAAAACCCTTTAAGGAATCAGGTGGGGGGTTTTTCTCAGTTTTACCCCGAAGCCTTTTTTTTTATGGTGCATGCAAAAATTAGGTCCCTGTTAAACCGGGTTTTCTGGACTTCTTAACCAGGATAGAAGCATTTTAAATTAAAATTAAAAAATAATTTTTTTTAAATATTTTTTTATTTGATTTCTGCTGGCAGAAAAGATTGCCCCCAAAAAACAAATTTTTGAAAAGTTCCCATTTAAAGAAAGAAAGACCCCAAAAATTTTTTGCTTTTCCCCCCAAACCCCCAGGAAAAACCTTTTTAAAAAGGAAACTGTTTAAATAAATTTTGGAAAAGGTTTAAAATCTGTGGGGTTTTTAAAAAACTTTTTGTCATCCCATGTATTGTCTGAACCCTAGAGGTTTTAAATTTGAGTGAGGAAAAACAATGCAGACAATTCCCTTTACTAATTGCTTACCAGACTAATAATGACAAAGCAAGTTTCTTTCCATTTGGCATTCAACATATTTTGTCAGTTTTTTTTTTGTTTTAGCTGGAATATTTCCCCAATGTTTTAACGTTCAGGTTAAATGGAATTTGGGAATCTGTGGGAAAATTGAGCCCCGGGGGGTGTGCTATCTTGGCATCGGGGGGGGGCAACAAAACAGAAAGCCAAAATTTTCAAGGGGTTTTCCTTCCGTTGCAAGGGGGTTGGGATTTTTAAAATTTTTTTAATTTTTACAAGTAAACAAGGAAACATTTTTTTCTCCCTTTTATTTGCTGCATTCAAAAAAGAGAAATTGGTTTTTTCCCCATAAGGTTGCCGTATAAATTTTGGGGAAAAGGCTTTGGGGTTGGGGAAATGCCTTTATTTTTGTCTGAGGGGGAAGTGCTGGGGTCGCCCCCAGGGTTTTTGGCATGAAAAAAAAGGAAAAGGGGTTTGATTTTCGCCCATTATTAAAATTTATTTTTTCACCCGCCCATAAATTGGGCCCAAATTTTTTCAAATTACTGTTATGAAAGGGAAAAATTTTAAAAAAGGGGAATTTCAGGGTTCAAGGGGAAGGGGGCAAGAGGGCCTTTAATGCTGTATTTTTTAAACCCCGTTTCTGAAAATACCTCCGTGATTTGCAGCTTTTTTTAAAATGAAGCGAACGCGTTGTTTTAAGGGGTTTATTTGAACATTATTATTTAGGAAACCTTTTATTTAAATGTTGGTGATTTTACTCGTTTTCCCGTCAATTTTTGGGTTGCATGTCAATGGTAGAGGAATTGGTTAGGATGGTCAGACCCAATTTTATTTGTTTTTAAGTTGTTTTTTTTTCAAGATTTAAAAGGGAAAAAAAAAAAAATACAGTGGGGTGTTTTAAAGGAATTTGGTACAATAGGACCGGACCTTTGCCAAACCGGAAAATTTAATTTTGGTTTGCCAAAAGGCCCCAATGGTTTGGGGGGTGGGGGACGGGGCTTGGGAAAGGAGTATTACAAACTCAAGTAATTTTTTAGGCTTGTTTTACCAAAGGCTTTAAATTGCGGGAGTATTCCGAAAGGCTTTATGGCCAGTTGTGTCGGGGGGGGGGTGGAGGGTGCCAACCCCCCAAAAATTTAAAAGTTATTTTTTTCGGGCGGTATACGCCGTGTAAAAATGGCATGGGCACTTCTCTTCCCGCTCGCCGGGATTGTTTCGGCGGGGGAGAGGAGAAATAATCCAAAAGTTTTCTCTTGGGAAATTTTGGGGTTTGTATTGGGCTGGGAAAGTATTTTAAACCCCTAATTCACGCAGTTTATGGCGGCGAAAAAATTTCGGGGCCCGAAAAAATTCCCAAAATAGCCTTTTCGTAGAGTTTTCCCCCAGAAAACAAGACGTTAAAAAGGTATTGGCAAAAAAAGATGATCACAAAATTTTTTTTGGCCAAAAATCCTTACCATGGAAAAAAAAAAAGTTTTGTAAGGAAATCACACTGTGAAAACCCATTTTATGGGCAAATTTCATCCTAATTTCTTCAAAAAAAAATTTTTTTTAAATGATAATCTATTACGCTCTTGTGTGCTGTGAAATCTTTACGTAACTATGCCAGCTGGCAACTGCAAATATGGCTATA
The DNA here is from genome assembly GCA_025379985.1 of Phyllomedusa bahiana. Lineage (NCBI taxonomy): Eukaryota > Metazoa > Chordata > Amphibia > Anura > Hylidae > Phyllomedusa > Phyllomedusa bahiana. The sequence continues at coordinate 90,679 of JAODAL010003497.1, forward strand.
CATCACTAGTACCAGTAAACCATAGTGGTTTGAACAGCTTTACAAAGGCCACAAGATATCAAAATGCACTGAATAACTGAAGCGGCTCAAGTATTATGTAAGAGAGGCAACATATTCTGTATGAGTTTTAGTAAGATCTTTCAATACTTAACACCATATGACCATGAAATTATAAATTAAGCACACAATAGTGTAAGTCTACAGCATGTGGATAGCAAGTGTGGTGCCATCAGTATGGGTGACAGAATGTATATTACGCACACTTCCAACTCTCCTGATATGTCCATTAGACTCCAGCAAAAAGGGAGTCCTCAAAGAGTCCTAGAAGACTGGGCAAATTTTCCAGGCACCAAAGTTGTGTAATGTATATACAGTTGTTCGATGCACCAGCTGGGATATGAACTAGCTCCAATCCTGGTCATTTAAACCCCTAAACGTTGTGGTCGGTAGTGGATGCCTTGGGCACCTTAAATAAGACATTCGGTGTACACCGAAATGGTAGCAATGAAAACTACAGCCCCAGATAAAACGGCCTAGCGATGCCCCTGCCTCTCTCCATACATCAGCTATGTGACAGATCTCTTTCTCAAACTGCAGTCCTGCTTCTGAGCTTTAGTTCACTGCTTTTCCCTACAGGTCACTTCAGTGGTCTGGGACAGTGTCGGTAAGCAGAGGAGAAGCTGGAGCAATAGGACTCCAAGGATTATGGAAATGGCTGCAAAGCAAAGATGTTGGAAAGATAGATGGGAATGTGGATGAAATGATAAAGGCTCCTTTGCACTGCATAAGTCACTAAATGGTGCGAGCATATGGCACCCTAGTCCTAAATCACTGCATACAAGCTGAGGAAATACAAAATGTTGCACACCTGCATAACTCTACCTTATCCTGGCCATGGTGTCTTGACCCTTAAAGGGAACCTGTCACATAGGTTGTGCCCCCCTTGCTGAGGGCAGCACAAGCTAGTGTCAGACATGCTGTTTCCATCTCTGTGCCCCTTATTCTGTAAGATGCAGCCGTTTTAGAGCATTTACCCCTCAAATCTTATTCATGAGCAGGTGTTAGCCCCGCCCACTAAAGGCTAGCCCCACCCACTGACAGTTATTTACATGTTTCTACCTATTCAAAGTAATAGGTTTGTCAGTTGTGGTGGGTGGGGCTAGCCTCAGATGGGTGGGGTTTGAAAAAAACTGACACTCTGAAGGACTCTTCGAATGACTCTTCTGGCTGAAAACTGCAGATTTGAGCATTAAATAGACGAAAACTCCATCATCTTACAGAATAAGCGGCAAAGCACTGGAAACAGTAGGTCTAACACTGGCTTGTTCTGTCCTCAGCCAGGGGGCAAAAACTATGTGACAGGTTCTCTTTAAAATGTCTATCACGCAATTATTATCCTTAGCCTTAGGGCATATATATTAGGTTTTTGACACCTGTGTGCGTATATATGTCTATATCCATTCTTAGTGGGCTGTAAGGGTATATATGTTCATAGCAGGCTTTTGCGGTTTGCCTTACAGGGACCGAAAAATATATGAACTATTAATGTTTTTAAGTTCTTTTAGGGGTTTGGTTTTTGTTCTCATGTATATCATAGCATTATAATAAAGTATTTTCCTGGGTGTGCAACATTTTGTCTCCTCTTCTTACATTTTTGAGGTTGCCTGTTTGACATACAGTTAGCACCCCTTTCTTACTTTTTTTTCAACAAAAACAAGACGACGTGTCCTTAAAGTGGTGTTCTCACAATTCTGTTTCACAGAGCCTGATCTTCCTGTTCAGGCTGTGGTCTGTCTACTGCAGTGGTTGGCAAATCAGCTTTGCAATTCCTAGCTGAGCATGTTAGAGGGACATTGGTAATGGATGGGTCTGAAAAAACAGAGCAGAAAGCTATAGAACTGTAAAGGGACATTGACATGGCAAGCAAAATTTCCTCATCAGATCTTGTCGTTGAAACCGTGTTGGACGATGCATTTTTCAACTTCTTCAATTTTCAAGTATTTCACATGTTTATTGCATGTAGAGTTAAGGTTGTTTTTTACGGATTTGGTTTACTTGTGATTTACTCAAGTATTATTTTAGGTTTCTAGCCATCCCCATTGACAATAATAGTAAATTTCCACACGTTTTCCACATAGAATATGACTAAAGAATGACCTTGTTCAACTGAAAATATAAGTTGTTTAAACTACAACATGTGTTTTCTATTGAGGTCAATGGTTTTCTTTTAGTTTTAGATGAGTATTTCAAGCGGGAATCCACATGGATATTTGTTGTGTGGACAGAACCTTAAGGGTATGTTAACACAATGTACTGCGGCACGTACAGAACACGTGTGTTTCAGGAGCTTGTGCTGACTAGCGCATACTCCCGAGGTGCTGGGAGCCGGGGGGTGAGGGCGGAGACGGAATCCATAGTTCTATGTGAGAACTGTGGATTACCTTAATTTCGGAGCACATCTCGCTCATATTAAAGCGCAAATACGAAGCGAAATGCGTGCCGAAATTTCACCGTGTGAACATACCCTAAGACTAATTGGAGAGCTGATAGCATCTTAAGGATCCTCAGGACATAAGTCCATCCACACTGGACTTCTATGATCCTAGGGCCCAATGCCAACTATCTAGTGTTTGCAATGGATGACAGCCCTGCTGAGTATGTGTGACCATTGGCACTGGACTTGTTAAATGAAAGGAGAGAAAAAAACACCATTGGGCACTACTACTATTTTGTAGAGATGTTGTATAACCATGAAAAAGAACTAAACAGGTCTTTAACCCCTTACTGACATTTGACATACATCATAGGCAGGAAGGGGTTCCCACATATTGACATGTGGGTCATGAGGATCATGCTACCTCATAAGCTGAGTCTGCACGATCGGAACATGGAACCGTATGTATAAATGTATATTACAGTTGGCCCCATGCTTTGTCGAAGCTCATGCTGGTTGCGAGCGATTAGCTCTTTAGCTGTCATGGCAACTAAGGAGGAGACAGAGGGAGTTCCCTCCTGTCTGCAGCGCCCCCTCCGCAGTGTGATCATGGGCGGGCGATCTCCTTAGCAACCCAGAAGCTTCCGGGTTGTGTCACTAAGTCCAGCTGTGTCCTGAGAGCTTGACCAGGCATAGTGATTGAATTGAAAGCGATCAAAAAGTCAAATAAACACCAAAGTGATACCAATGAAAATAACACTCCATCCTGCAAAACCAACAAGCCCTAAAACAGCTCTGTATACGGAAGAACAAAAACGTTATGTCTTTCAGAAGATAGAGATGCATAAATATTTTTATACCATAACACTATGTTGTAGCACTAAAAACAAACAAACTAGATAAATTGTCTATTGCCGTAATTGTATCACATCTCAGAGTAAAAATAACGTCACGTATATTGCACATTGAGTGCTGTTAAAAATAAAAAAACACTACTAGAATTGTAGTATTTTCTTCACCTTGCCCTCCAAAAAAGTGGATTTAAAGTTGATCAAAAAGTCTTTTTTCCCAAAAGCAGTACCAATAAAAACCTCAACTGATCACACAAAAAACAACCCCTACACACCTCAGTACACAGTAAAATTAGTGTTATGGCTCTCAGACTAAGATAATGCAAAAAATACATAAATTTGTAATCGTATTGACCTGCTGAGTAAAGTTGACATCATTTATACCGCACAGAGTCCGCTGTAAAAAATAAGAATCACTTGCTGTATTTTATTCATCTCACCGGCTCCCAAAAACCTTTATAAAAAGCAATGAATTCGTCATATGAACCCCAAAATAGTACCCATGAAAACATCTACTTACCCCACAAAAAACAAGTAATTTCATAGCTCCATATACAGAAAAATAAGTGTTATGGATTTCAGACTATGAAGTCATAAAAAGACATTTTTTCATAAACACATTTTTATTTTGTAAAGGTAGTAAAACACAAACTATATGAATTGATATCATTGTAATCTTACCGACCCAAATAGTAAAGTTACTGCAAGGCGAATGCTGTAAAATGAAAGGGGTTGTCTCGCTACAAAGAATAGCTTTCAAATTGTAGGGAACACAAAATAAAGACATTTTCCAAATATATTGCTTTGTTCCTCTGTTTTACCTAAGGAGATACAAGTGAATTTCCCTCAGTAACTGACCTGTAAACAATTCTCTCCCTGGTGTGTGTTCTATGAGATAACAGTGAGTGACTTCATCACACAGGTTGCAGCAGTGTCCTTGCTGCTGAGCAGTGAAAAGCTTGATTTATGTAAAATAAACAGCACTGTAATTAGGGCTATTGTTTTGGGGATCAGATAAAGCCTTCTGAGAGCAGATTGAAAAGCTTCTCAGCTAATCTGATCTAATTAGCAATTAAAAGCACGGAGCACAGAGCTGTATGCAAATTAGTCAGTCTGAACCAGGAAGTGACAGAGTATTTCATTCATGCATTCTGTGAAACACTGTAGGGAGACAACTCCTTTAAGCCCAAAAAACAATGGCAGAACTGTGGCTTTTTTTCCCATATTTTCATAATCCAAAGCTTAAAAATAGACTATGAAACACCCTCAAGATGCACAATTCATCCCTAAATGAATTCCCTGAGGGGTGTTGAATACAAAACGGGGTAACTTCTCAAATGTTTCACCTGCTCTGGTACTTTGGGGGCTTTCCAAATGCGACATGGCACACAACAAAATCTGCCTTCCAAAATCCAATAGCGTTCTCTCCCTCCCATGCCCTGCCATGTGCCCAAACAGCAGTTTTCACCCACATATAGGGTTTTGCCGTACTTGAAAGAGATTGCATAATAATTTTCAGATGCTTTTTCAGAAAAAACAATCAATCACCCAGAGATAGTTTAGGACTGGGTATCCTAACAATATAATGTGTCAGCGTCTCAAAAAACTATTAATGAAAAAGGACATACAAAGAAAGAGACTGCCTAACCTAAAATATAACTTTTAATACTGATATTTAAAATGACTAATAAATACCTATTATACCCTACACTAACCCTACATCAAAACTATACTACATCCCTATCTACCAAAAAGAGGGGGACCCCGTAACCTATGTAAACAACAAGCCCTATTAAACCCTATAAACTCCTGGATACAATCATCAAGTAGATTCTCGGGTATACATAGAGCGATAGTCTATAACTGATAACGCAATCACCAATATCTTCTTACATATAGTGTCGCAGAATCTACGGCTTTCAAACCAGAAGCCTTATACAATATCAAAATATATGATGTAAATATAATGTCACTACTCTCTAATCATTCTAATATAAATAGTCTCTAGCCAACGCGTTTCCTCCACTCTTACACGGATTCATCAGGGCCATTTATAGGAGAAAAAGATCTACTGTAATCGGTACCGAAGAAGTATATCCTTATGGAGCAGATCTTGATGGACCCACTGTGTTGGTGGTAATGTATCTGGATTGCATTGGGACATTTGGAGGGTATTAATTGGTTCCTCTGATACTCTTGACATCAGTGGTGATATGCCTAATAGAGTGTTGTAACACCACCATTGGTTTGCACATATTTATGGATGTTTAAAAATTGTTTTTTATCTGTTGGTGTTGTAGTTAGTAACATCTATTGCATTATATATTTTGTTTCTGCTATCTTTTTCTCCTCTACATGGCCCTGATTAATCCGTGTAATCGTGGAGGAAACGCGTTGGTTAGAGACTATATTATAATGATTAGAGAGTAGTGAGATTATATTTACATCATATATTTTGATATTGTATAAGGCTTCTGGTTTGATAGTCGTAGACTCTGCAACACTATATGTAAGATGATATTGTTGATTGCGTTATCAGTTATAGACTATCCCCCTATGTATACCCGAGAATCTACTTGATGATTGTATCCAGGAGCTTATAAATTTTTTGCGGTCTTAAGTGCACTTTTTATTGGTATCATTTTGAAAAAAGATGCGAGTTTATATTCCAATTTTTAGAGAATGTGAAATGACCAAAAAAACACCATTTTTACATTTGGAATTTTTTTTTCAGCGTGCAGGATAAATTATATATTCTATTAGATCGGACATTAACAGACATGGCAAAACCAATTATATGTAACCTTTTTATTTATTGTATTTGTAAAATTTCAAAAGGGGGTAATTTGAACATTTAACATTCTTTTTTTTTTTTTTTTTTTTACTTACAGTAGGCCCCCCTAGGGTACTTGACCACTGGAGGGCACGGCCAGCAGTACACCCTTCTGCAGTGTATAAACAATGCAGAAGGGTGTACAAAGATGGTGGGTCTATCCCTTTCTGCCTGGGAGTGTGTTACTTTTTGTGACACATTTAAAACCCAACTGAAGAATATGTTGCAACTTATCTCTGTTATGGATAGGTAAGTAATCTGATAAGAAACATCTTTTTTAAATAGTCATGTAGTTTACTAAAAACACAATGTGGCAGGAATTACCAAATGAGGGAGAAATGCTATCAAACACCAAGGAATGTCATGATCTATATTTGGCACTATTGGCTGCCCTTTTCAAAACCCTAACTCTATACCCTATCTTTTTCAGTCTACTATTAAGATCACTGTTCTGTTTAGAGTACATGTCATTGGTAGAACACTCTCACTTTATATGCATTTGTTCACCCAGGGGACTGGCTCATGTAACATGATTGGGATGGCAAGAGGTAGCATCCAAAATGGTATTCACTGCCTAAGGTTTCCTTAAAGTGAATGTAATGATATTGCAAGTATCTAAATCTGCAGTCAAATAGGGGTCCTAAAAGTTGACCTCATCCCTTGAATGTGATCTCTCAAATTTAAGACTCAAATGATTCCCATGAACATAGTTAAAAAATGCTGGTATGGCCGTTACATCACAATCACAAATGATTATCAAATCGTCTATGTAGCGACCATGTCATCAGAAAAGGGATTATCCTCACAAAAAAATAAAACGTTCTTTCCACGTGGCGATGAGTAGATTTGCCAAAGAGAGTGAGAATTTGGACCGTGTTGGAGAACCCTCAACCTTTTTCATGAAGTTTTTATTGTCACTGGGGCCAGTGTGGGGCACATTAGCACTTCCAACCATAATACAGTATATGGGTTTTTTTTCAGTTTGCACTGATGAGGGGCAAACAAAACAGCTGTATGCAGATGAACAAAATTGGCATGGCCTGAATCCCTTTCACATTGCAAAGCTCAGTGAGTTGGATGTGACTTGACTAGAGATGGGCGAATTGATTCTAACGAAGTGGAATTCGTTTAGAATTTCAGGAAAACTTCGGTTCGGAACGAAGTCGAACTTTGGGGTACTTCGGGTGAACGAAGTGTGCTTTTGATTGATAAAATGGCTGCGAGCACATGGCGCTACGTGGGGCAAAGCACTCTGGGAGGAAGAAGGGCATTGCCTGCATGACATGTGCAGAGGTGAAGCCAATCAGAGACCGGCGGGATTCTGTGACGTCACCGCACTATATAAGTCCGGGCGCGACGCTGGGAGCTCATACCGCTCTCACTGTACTGATCAGGGAAGGTGCTGCCGCGGCTGATAGCTCTTACTGAAGAATTGATTTTTATATAGCGATTTCTGTGGAGTGTCTCAGCTTGTCTCAGAGACTGTTCTCTTAATGTTCTATTTCTAATTTTTTGGGGTATTGGATCTGAAATCCAGTGTGCGTCCACTGCAGCTGCATATACATTCAATATCCAAGTGGGATCTAAGCCAGTTCCTGTTGTATTCATTTAAAGAAACAGCGTTTTTACAATACAAATACCACTTCATTTTTGGCTGCTCAATTCTATTGCGCAATTTACATCCAGGGGTTAATGAAGCGAGGGTTTGCTGGTGTGCTGACCCCAAGAAACCGTCTTTTTCAACGCCAAAATATATACATTTTTCCTGTAGCCTAATTCACAAGCAAAGTTTATTACAACTGTATCTCTTGTTGTGTGGCGTAGAAAACACGCAATTGTAACACGCTACAAAGCTACTAGTTTGTGCGGCTCAATTCTTTGGCGCAATTTACATCCAGGGGTTAATTAAGCGTTGTTTTGCTGTTGTGCTGACCCCAAGAAACCGTCTTTTTCAACGCCAAAATATATACATTTTTCCTGTAGCCTAATTCACAAGCAAAGGTTAATTACAACTGTATCTCTTGTTGTGTGGCGTAGAAAACACGCAATTGTAACACGCTACAAAGCTACTAGTTTGTGCGGCTCAATTCTTTGGCGCAATTTACATCCAGGTGTTAATTAAGCGTTGTTTTGCTGGTGTGCTGACAAAAATAAACCGTCTTTTTCAACGCCAAAATATATACATTTTTCCTGTAGCCTAATTCATGTCCGAAGGTTAATTTAGTAAAACACACAGTGTTTTTAAACGACACATACAAGTAAATTTTTCCTGGCCATTTGTGGAGCACAATTTATATCCAAGGGTTACCCAAGCTTGTTACTGGGTTCATTTGGAGTCAAAAACAGGGTGTATATTTATCATATACAGATATCATCATCAAACAGTGTCTGTACATTTTAGAACAAACAGTATGTCAGACAGAGAGGTGGCAGGCTCTGCACCTGCGAGTGGCAGTGGCACAAACATTCCTGGAACAGGCCCAGGTCGCAGCACAGCAAGGGGACGTCGCAGCAGGGGTCACTCGGTGAGGCCACAACTGCCGCTGTCATTTAGCGGCCGTGTGTTGTTCATCAACCCAAGGGTTCTTGATTGGTTGACTAGGTCATCCTCTTCCTCCCAGATGACATCTGACAACCCCAGCCAAGAGTCGGTGGGAACCTCAGACACAACCCTTAGTTGGCATGGCCCGGGAGCGGGTCAGCGGCCCTCACCTGTCCTCAGCCCGCCTCTGTCCCATCCGGTTCCCTCAGCCAGAGATCAACTATGTGGTCTGGGCTCAGCGCCACTATATAGCGAGGATGAACAATTTGAGGAGGGCAGTCAGCAGCTACTTGGCAGCGAAGAAATGGGGCCAATATCCCCTGCTTCTTGCAGTAGGCGGCAAAGTATAGATGTTGAGAGTGGCATGGGAGGTCATGTTGTGAGGGGTCAGCCTCTGCATACCAAGACCGGTGATGAGGACAGCAGTGACGATGAAACACAAATAGATGATGATGTAGCCGACCGCACTTGGGAGCCGGGTGAGGCAAGGGCTTCATCATCGTCAGGAGAAGAGGGCGTCAGCTTGCGCTTCAGGCAGCAGCGCAGCCAGCAAGTGGGTCGTGTGGCCGTGAGTCAGCAGGATAGCAGCAGTGTGAGGTCGGGAGCCAAGCGGCCACGGGGTAAAAATCCCGCTTCGCAGGTCCAAGAAAGTAGCGGCACAGGGGCTCAGCGAGGCAGCGGCGGCAGTAGTCACTCAGTGCGGAGCGTTGGCGGTAAAATCCGATACTCGGCGGTGTGGCAGTTCTTTGCTAAGACACCGGAGGAGCCGAATATGGGTATATGTAGAATCTGTGGGCAGAAAGTGAAGCGTGGCCAGGGAGCTAACGTTGGCACCACGGCCCTGCGTCAACACATGCAGCGTCACCATCCGGTGGCCTGGGAGAAACGTGGCTCAGATGTGGTGGTCCATCCTGCCGCCGCAGCAACAGCAGCAGCAGCAGCGCCCAGTGGCACGCATGCCATTGCAGCCAGTCAAGGCTCCACCACCTCTGCAGAAGGGAGCTGTTTCTCTTTGACATCATCTCCCGGTCCAGATGCTCCTGCTCCTCGCTACTCATGGCGCCAGCAGTCGTTCAGCGAGGCGATTGCAAAGAGACAACAGTATGCGTCCAACCATCCTAAGGTGCAGCAGCTGACCGTGCTCCTGTCCAAGTTGTTGGTATTGCAGTCCCTCCCTTTCCAAATGCTGGACTTTGCACCATTCAGAGAACTAATGGCTTGTGCCGAGCCGAGATGGAGAGTTCCAAGCCGTAATTTCTTTTCCAAAAAGGCAGTACCAGCACTTCATAAATATGTAGAACAGAAGGTGGGTCAGTCCTTGAGCTTATCGGTTTGTTCCAAGGTGCATGGCAGCGCGGACGTCTGGAGCTGTAACTACGGTCAGGGCCAGTACATGTCCTTTACGGCCCACTGGGTGAATGTGCTTCCTGCCCAGGCACACCAACAACTTGGACAGGAGACGCCGCTTTCTCCTCCACGTTGTCAAACTGCTGCACCTGCGCCAATGTCCGCCTCCTCCTCCTTCACCACCATCTCAGCCTCCATAAATACTGCTCCATCATTCCACATGTGTAGGGCACAGCGGTGTCACGCAGTTCTACACCTGGCTTGCCTCGGCGAACAAAGTCACACAGGGGAGGAACTGCTCCGCGTCATGCAGCAAGAAATCGATGTGTGGCTTTCTCCGCGCCAACTGCAAATCGGAACCATGGTGACAGACAATGGGAGGAACATGGTGTCCGCGCTGCACCGAGGAGGGATGGTCCATGTGCCCTGCATGACGCACGTGTTCAATCTGGTTGTGAAAAGGTTCCTGAAGTCTTCCACCGATCTTCAGAACATTCTGAAAATGGCCAGGAAACTGTGCATGCACTTTATCCATTCGTACAAAGCCAGGAACACCCTCCTCGAGTTGCAGCGGCAGAACGGCCTCCCCCAACACACTCTGATATGCGATGTTTCCACCCGCTGGAATTCCAGCCTGCACATGTTGGACCGACTGTATGAACAGAGAAAGGCCATTAACGATTTTTTGATGATCCAGGCAGACAGAAGTACTCCCCTGTGTAACTTTGATGTCAGCCAGTGGCAGCTCATGCGTGACACCTGCCGTTTGTTGAGGCCATTCGAGGAGGCGACGTTATTTGTCAGTCGCCAGGACTACGGGATGAATAACGTCATTCCACTGCTTCATGTCCTGGAACAGATGCTGAAAAATCTGTCTGGGCAGGGGACTGGAGACGTGGCGACTACATCTTGTGGCCACATGAGTCCGGTGGGGACTGAAATGGAGGAGGAGGAGGAGGACATTGGAGCAGAAGCATTGTCTGGTGAAATGAGTGGATTTTCTACCCAGGTGACAAGAGAGGAGGAGCAGGAGCAGCTGATGGAGATGAGGAAGACGAGGCAGATGACCCCCAAGCACCGTGGCAGTATACAGTGGAGATGGAGGCAGGGAGCCCCTCGGAGTCACTTGTGCAGATGGCCCGCAGCATGCTTATTTGCCTGGCTAGTGACAGCCGAATAGTCAGCATCTGGCAGAGGGATGACTTCTGGCTCTCCACCCTATTGGACCCTCGCTACCGGTCCAAAATGGGAGCCTTTTTCCCAGCTATTGAGAGGGAAGACAAACTCAAATACTATAGGGAAATCCTCCGTAATCAGTTGGCCGCTGCCTATGTGCGGCATCGTCCCTCCTCTGACCGGTCTGACCGGGGGGTTCCTCAGCGCTCACGTACTACTGCCGCGGCTGCTGTGGGAAGGTGGGGGGGTAGGAGCAGTACCAGCTCCATCAGTTTTAACCAAAGTCTGGAGTCACTGATGAGCAGGAGGGCAGTTGCCAGCAGCAGCAGGACCTGGAACAGTCCCTGAACCAACAGGTTGTGGCCTACTTGGACAGCACTCTGCCACCTCAGTTAGAAGATCCGCTGGACTACTGGGCAGCCAAACTGGATGTGTGGCCGCAACTTGCCGAGTTTGCAGTGGAGAAGCTGTCCTGCCCGGCCAGTAGTGTGGCATCAGAGCTGGTGTTCAGTGCAGCGGGGGCCATCGTTACCCCAAGGAGAACCCGCTTGTCCACGGGAAATGTAGAACGACTGACCTTTGTCAAGATGAATCAGGCGTGGATCGGCCAGGATTTCCACACACCAATGACTTAGGCGTCAGTCTGGGTTCAAACTACCTGCCTCAGCCACTATTCTGATGCCGCCACCCGCCTGATGCCACACATCTGCTGCCAGTTTCTCCATCTGCCTACCACCATCTTTACCAGGGACTGGTATTGCCACCCACTTCAACACTCTGTCATTGTGCCACTCTATGACCTCATGCTGCTGCTGCTGTTGCCGTGACATCCACACTGTGTCATTGTGCCACTCTCTGACCTCATGCTGTTGCTCCTGCCGCCGTCACCTCAAATCTCTGTCATTGTGCCACTCTGTGGCCTACTCCTTTTTTGCCACCTCCAGAATTTGTCATTGTGCCACTGTCTGACCTAATGCTGCTGCTGTGGCTGCTGCCATGTCCTCCACACTGTGTCATTGTGCCACTGCCTGACCTCATGCTGCTGCCGCCGTGACCTCCGCTCAGTCATTGTGCCATTCTGTGGCTTCCTCCTGTTTTGCCACCTCCAGAATGTCATTGTGCCACTGCCTGACCTCATGCTGCTGCTGTGGCTGCTGCCGTGTCCTCCACACTGTGTCATTGTGCCACTGTCTGACCTCATGCTGCTGCCGCCGTGACCTCCGCTCTCAGTCATTGTGCCATTCTGTGGCTTCCTCCTGTTTTGCCACCTCCAGAATGTCATTGTGCCACTGCCTGACCTCATGCTGCTGCCGCCGTGACCTCCGCTCTGTCATTGTGCCATTCTGTGGCTTCCTCCTGTTTTGCCACCTCCAGAATGTCATTGTGCCACTGCCTGACCTCATGCTGCTGCCGCCGTGACCTCCGCTCTTAGTCATTGTGCCATTCTGTGGCTTCCTCCTGTTTTGCCACCTCCAGAATGTCATTGTGCCACTGCCTGACCTCATGCTGCTGCCGCCGTGACCTCCGCTCTCAGTCATTGTGCCATTCTGTGGCTTCCTCCTGTTTTGCCACCTCCAGAATGTCATTGTGCCACTGCCTGACCTCATGCTGCTGCCGTCGTGACCTCCGCTCTCAGTCATTGTGCCATTCTGTGGCTTCCTCCTGTTTTGCCACCTCCAGAATGTCATTGTGCCACTGCCTGACCTCATGCTGCTGCCGCCGTGACCTCTGCTCTCAGTCATTGTGCCATTCTGTGGCTTCCTCCTGTTTTGCCACCTCCAGAATGTCATTGTGCCACTGCCTGACCTCATGCTGCTGCCGCCGTGACCTCCGCTCTGTCATTGTGCCATTCTGTGGCTTCCTCCTGTTTTGCCACCTCCAGAATGTCATTGTGCCACTGCCTGACCTCATGCTGCTGTGGCTGCCACCGTCACCTCCACACTCTATCACTAATGTTGCCACCTGAGCTCTCAGCTTGTTTTTTTCCAGCTTTCGCTGGCATGACTTTATCAGGCTACATTCCCGCTTGAGTTTTTTGGTCAGTTTTTCCCTCCTAAGTGCCCAGGGAATTTTATAGTGAAGCGATTCTAAGAGCGGCGGCAGTCATCTGAGTGTCATACTAAAACACAACATTGTATGAAGACCAAACCAATCTCCCTCTGCATATTTAAGCATGGCACAACGTTCTACAGCACCCTGCAGGCTCTGTGCAGCCTGGAAATAGCTGTTTAACGCGATTCGTCCCGAAGTAATTCGGACCGAATTTATTTTTGTCGGAAAATTCGGCGAAGTAACCGAATCGAATTTTTGAGAAATTCGCCCATCTCTAGACTTGACCAATGTTACTTCCAATAGATAACACTGGAGAGGTCCAGCTCTTTTTCCCATAAGCCTTTTGGAATAATGACATAGTAGTGCACCCTGTATATTATAGTGTAGGATCCTTGCCTTTGCAGAAAAAAAAAAAACCAGCCATCTTGCCTTTTGGCTGAGATCAAGTGTAGCATCTGGTTTTTACTTCCTCAGGTCGGTCAATAGCCTGCTCTGAGACTATTCCGTCTAACACAGTACAGACGTCATATAGAAGAGTGTTGGGGAAAATATCTGGTGAGTAGGGAATCTCTTTTGGGAATACATTTTTTAATAAACCTGGGTGATTAAGAGCATGTCCTTGAGGTAAAAGTAAAAAAATGAAAGGGGTCTACAGATTGTGTTCCCCAAAAGTAAGGGTTACTGAATACAGTTTAGATTGTATTACATGATTTCTATACCTCTGAAAGAGTGAGAATTTGCATACTTATGTTTTAGCCCCTGCCGCATGGAAAACACAAGTGTCAATACATCTGTTCTCTTCAATGAGAAGCAGTACCTCCCCTCTAGAAAACCCACACAAATATAGGTGTAACTTCTGTATCCGCATTTCCCCACCAGGGTCCTGTAAGACCCCACCAGGGATCCGTGCACTGAGGTTGTAGAGCTGCTTTAGGACTATATACACAATTGCCTGATTAGTCTGACTAGACTAATGTCCAATTTTGCTGCAGATTTTTTTCTCCCATTTTCCTTCCATCGCCCTTTTTACCCTCTGTGAGCAAAGATGTTGGAGCTCAGTGAGTCTTGCTGCGTGTATGGGGAGGGAAGACAATCATACTGACCAACGGCCTGATATCTGAAGTCTAGCATTTTAATTATTGTGGGATCTGATGTATAAATCAGTCATTCAGTTTGTGGTCTAAATTAATGTGTTGTCTAATTTGGGGCTCTGATATCTGAAGAATTTTGAAATTTGAGGTCTGATTTCATTTTGAGGTCTGACATATGTGGTCTAAATTAATTTGCTATATTCTCCCTCATATTATTTTTAGTTTTGTTTCCTGTTCTGAAAATAAAATGGTGATGGTACCCCCAAGGTGAATGCTTATTTTGTTTTTATATCCCCAGTGGTTCCACAATGCTCAAAAGGTGTTTAAGTTCTGTTCTGTACAGACCTTAACCGAGTATAAATTAAACGTATCATACCACCTCTGCATGTCATAAGTCTAACCACTGCGCTACTGTCAGCCTATTTGTTAGCAGCCCAAGTGATACATGACTAAAACAATACCTTCTCAAGGTCACACAGCTGCTTTAATGGGGATTATGCTTTAAATCACAGTGGATAATTAAATGGGATAGGAATGAAATAGCAAAGGGCTTTGTGTTTGAGACAGAGTGGGTAAAGACAATATGAAAAGGCAGTTGCTGGTAAATGAGATGTATGAGGTTAATGAAGGACAATCAGCTTATGTCCGTATGTCTGCACTCACCAGCCCATACATGTGCATTCTAGCAAATAAGAAGAAAGGGGAAAATCAATGTTCTCCCTCTCCATTATTTGCCTGACATGTCTGTTATACAAATTCTCACTTTTACTATTACACATCATTTACTGATGTATTTTGTCATTTTTTTTGTCACATTCACAATATTGATTTTATCAGAGTAATTGATCTACAATACATATACATTGGTATAAATACTACTTTCATTCATATAGTACTAATGTTATATATATATATATATATATATATATAAATATATATATATATAATATATATATTATATATATATATATGGCTCGCCAGAGGCTGCTGGTGTATCCTTCGGGTTAGTCACGAGCTTTGGCGTAGAATGATGCAGTGGAGCAGAGTTTAAGGTTTCCTCTGTTATTCACCCTTTAATCTGTCATACAAGGGATCTGGACTTCAGTGCAGGCCACACCGAGGTCACTACGCACAACATGTTAACTCATGGTGACAGCTGATGTGCAAGTGTGGTATCGAAGGAATAGACAGAAATGTGGTTGGGTTTGTGGAAGAAGGTCAGGGTTGGTAGAGTAATTTCATAAATGGGTAGACAGGTCAGAGGTCAGGACAGGCAGAAAACAAGTGGAGAAGATAGGAGAGGAGCTGAGGTTGTTTAACGAAAAGTCACACAATCTTACTCTATGAAACACACCAATGAAGTGCCAAAGTGAAAGGTGTCCTTTAACCCCTTCAAATATGTGGGCATTCCTGTACATCTAGAAGATCGTACAGTACAAGATCGGTTCTTGAGCTGCTGCATTCGTTGTCGGCCATGACCAGAGCTTGCTCTGGTCCTGGCCAATTAACTCCTTGGATGCTGAGGTCGAAGGTGTCGGCTAAGGGGAAAACAGAGGGAGGGGACTCCCTCTGTCTACATCGTTAGCTCCGCGGCGTGATCATAGGGTGTCGATGGCTTTCATGATCACTCGAAAGTCTAACAATTATATATTGAAACAGCGATCGCTGAGTCAGGTCCACCAACGGGACAAGTATAAATAATGTGAAAATAAAAAAAAAAAGGTGAAAGGAAAAGTTAAACACAATAAGTAAACTAAAACACACCCACCACCGTTTTCCTATTACAAATACCAATCACCCCAAAAAGAGATAAATCTGGTACATATATTTGATGTTGCCACATGCGTAACGACCTACCCTATAAATCTGTCATGTCATTTTACCCACATGATGAAAGTGGTTAAAAAAAAAGACAGAATTGCAATTTTTGTTTACGCTGCAGCACATAAAATTGAATTGTTTAAAAAAATCATATAAAACCCAGTGATACCAATAAAAACGGCAGTGCAGCCTGAATAAAAAGAAGTCCCTCCACACAGGAAAAAATAAAATGGTTATAGCTCTGTCTATGGCAATGGAAAAACTTTTTTAGAAAGGTGTTTTTAATGTGTAGAAACCATAAAAAATATCTAAATTAGTTTTTTCTGTAATCGTATCGACATGCTAAGTAAAGATGACGTGTCATTTATACCACATAGTGACCACTGTAAAAATTAATAAACATAACCAGGATTGCTGTACTTTGTTTATCCCTCCTCCCTTTGTTAAAAAGTGATCAGTGTCATATGTTAATAATGAAAACGTCAAGCCCTCCGTCATCTGCATATACAGAAAGTTAAAGTTATGACAGACAATGACGACATAAAAACACAATTTTTTACAAAAGCATTTTGTGTAAAAGTAGTAAAACATAAAAAAACCAAAAAATTTATACATTGTACTCGTACCTACTCTCATAGTAAAGTTATTATATCATGTATACTGCATGGAGAACACTGTAAAAATGTCACACACAATAATTTTTTTTTCTATTTCTATGGCCCAGTGCTAAAAACAAAACAAAACTGTAAAACACATGTGGACCCAAAATTCACAACACACCCATAGATGAGATCCATGAGGGGTGTTGAATCCAAAATGGAGTGATTTCTGGAAGGTTTTTGGTACTTTGAGGACTTTATAAATGCAACATGGCAACTACTAAAATCTGTGTTCCAAAAGCCAAATAGCGCTCCCGCCCTGTAACGCGCCCAAACACATAGAGTATTGCCAAACTTAGAAATTTTTTTTTTAACAAACTTGGGGGTGCTTTTATTTAAGGATTCATAGTTACATAGTTTGTCAGGCCGAAAAAAAACATACGTCCATCCAGTTCAGCCCATTTATTAAAGTGTTGCTAAAGTGTTAAAGTGTTGATCCAGATTCCTTCCTGACTCCAATCTGGCAATCGGAATAAATCCCTGGATCAACGACCCCCCTCTAGAATCCTAGTCACTATAACTTGTTATATTACATCTAGAAATGTATCCATACCCTTCTTTGGAATCCTAGTCACTATAACTTATGTTAAACCCCCCAGAAATGCATCCAAGCCCATCTTGAACTTTGTTAGTGAATTCACCATGACAATTTCCTCGGGCAGAGAGTCCCACAGTCTCAAGCTCTAACAGTAAAGAATCCCTTTCTATGTTTATGTAGAAAACTTTTTTCCTCAAGATGTAAGGATGCCCCCTTGTTCTAGATACAGTCCTGGGTATAAATAATCTTGGGAGAGATCTCTATTTTGACCCTAATATATTTAAAACATATGTATTATGTCCCCCCGAAGCCGTCTTTTCTCTAAACTAAAAAACCCTAACCTTGCTAATCTTTCTGGGTATTGCAGTCCACCCAGTCCTTTTATTATTTTTGTTGTCGCCTTTGTACCTGTTCAAGCTCTACAATGTCTTTCCTGTCCCATGGTCCCCCAAAACTACACAATATTCCATGTGTGTTTCAACCAGTGACTTGTATAGTGGGAGAATAATGTTCCCATCATGTGCAGCTATCCCCCTTTTTAAATTTACACCCCATGTCCTATTAGCCTTGGCAGCTGCTCCCTGAAAATGCTGCTACAGTTAAGTTTAATGTCCCCAGGATTCCCAAGTCCTTCTCCATGTCACTTTTACCCAGTGATTTTCCATTTAACATGTAATCATGTAATGGATTTTTCCTCCCCATGTGCATAACTTGCATTACAGTGTTAAACCTCATCTGCCACTTCTCTGCCCAGGCCTCCAACCTATCCAGACCCTTCGTAATAACACATTATCCCCCATTGTTTTGGGATTCCTTTACAGAGCTTAGTATCATCTGCAAAGATCGATTTTCTACTGTGCAAAAATAATTCCTTGTGTAAAATAATTTTTTGTATCTAAAACTGCATATTGGTGGAAATTCTTTATTTTATATGCTGTATTGACCCCTCAGGGGTCAATATATTCACTTCACTCCTGGATATATTCCTTAAGGGTTGTAGTTTCTAAACTGAGTTCTTTTAGGGGTGTTAAGTTTTAGCATCTGCCCACAAACCTGAAATGGCGTCTAAAAAAAATCCTAATTATAAAGAGACCCCAAAATCCAGTAGGTGCACATCCTATTCTGAAGCTTGTGGTTGAGTCAAATTGCACACAGAGAAAAAAATTGCTGTTTCACATGGATAGGTAAAACTTATTCCCACATAAGTGGACATATGTCAGAATTGAAAAATGGGTCTGTGTTTTTCGGTTCAAAACTGGTTGCAGTCAGAAGAGGTTCAAAGGGATCAGGTGGAAGGTCATTGGTCTGTGAAGCTGGGTAGCATGCTCTGGCCTCTTGAATCCGCTACACCCAGCATTCATGCACATAATATGGAGGAGCCTGCTGCGGGAACCAAGCAATGCACTGTGGGCTATTCATACTACACAATGCTGCGTCAAGGTAAATGAGCGTGCTCACATCTGATGGGCAACTTGTAACAATAAGCAGTGTTAAAATAATAATTCTAGTGAACCAGTCTACCCCAACACCCAGTTTCAACTGGTTGGACTTGCTGCTTGGCAAATAGTAAGTTACTGACTATACTTGATAGCAAAATGGGATGTGAAGCCACTGATTGGGCATAATGACCTCAACAGTCCAAGAATCCTTAGCGTGCTTTCACATGGTGCGTTTTTGGTGCATTTTTTGTGTGGTTTTCTTGGTGCATTTTTTTGGGAAATGTACAGTAAGGCATCAAAACCGCACCGTGTGAAACCACCTTTATCCCACTAGTGAGACAGACACACCAGGATGACATGAACCCTGAAACTAGTGGTTTTGCCAACCAGATAACCTATTTCCTCCTATCATTTTTCATTAAAAATAACGAGTTGTGTCCAAAAGGCCATCTGAGAAGATAATGCCCCCATATAAACTAGATTTTTTGCAATGAATTTCCAATTCCCCAATTTTCTATTAATACTAATTAGACCATGCCCCAGGAGACCATTTTTCATTGCAGTTTTGGGTGGCTGTCACAAAGAGAATTCAGTGTATGCTGCCTTTTTATAAAGTTGATATTCTAACCTTCATCTCTACTTTGTGAAACCAGGGATTCTAATGTACTCTCACCCAGGGGACACCAGGGATAATGACCTAACCACCTAACGCCAATTATTTATCTTCAGGCACCATAACCTACTTTCCTTTTCTAACCACTGATTAGTCACGCTGTGAGGTAAACTCTTTTCCTTCTACTCTGACCCATTAGACACGCGCAACTATCATACAACCCTCCACTGTTTAACGAAATACCAGGAACTACAAAATACTGCATCTACTTAGTCGCTGAGTTTACTGAATTCACAAAATGATCCCTTGATGGTTTAAACACCAATTGACCAAATGTTACGTGCTAAATAGACTTTGATGTACAGTATGCTCCTGTGACATCTGGAAGTGGGCACTGTATATACAGTACCTTATTAATATGTATTTACTTTTAACTGTTGATCATGATCACAGCTTAAAGACACAATGAAAGAGTTTTTGACACCAAAGACGAAACTTAAAAAAAATATACAATTACCTTCCCTGGAATGTGTTTTCATTTAATTGGGTTCTCAAATGTTTGGATCCCATAGATCATTCACCTTTCTGCTTACTCCTATGTTTCTCTGCTTTCTTCTATACCTTCAAATATCATTAAACATCCCATCACATCCATGTTTTTATACAGGAGAGTGGCTTTTGTGTGTCAGCAGTTGTATTCCTTATATAAAAAAACTGTTATCCATATCTGGATGTTTTTTAAGAAGTGTCCAAATAACTGCATTTTTAAACTGCTATGTAAGGCACTCCCATATAACCAGCAGCAGTGTAAATGCTATTTTTCATTGTAGAACAGTATTCTGTCTTCGATCTGGCAGACCATTGCACTTGGCCTTCCAATGAAATAAAAAAAATAGATATTATGTTATTATGGAAAAACCTGTTAAACGGGTGTTTTTCTCCATTGATTCTGGTGGAATAGGTATGGGTCCAACCTCTCTAAACCCACATCTATATCGTGAATGGTTATTACTATCATTTCTGTTCCATGGGAATTCCCCGTATAAAAAAAAAAACTCACCTGTACTTATAACTCCAATAGAACAGGATGGAGAATCATATGTAAGCGCAACTGGCTCCCTGTTATGAGCCAAAACATTTGTGAGCCGCTTCCAAGATGGGTGCTGGTCTCGGAGATGGGACCTGCTCTTATCAGACTTTGATGGCATATTTTTGCAATATTCCATAAACATCTATGGTGGGAATTCCCCTTTTAACTCCTTAGGGTATGTTCACACGGCGTAATTGCAGCATGTACAGTATGCGCCGCAATACACTGAGTGAATTGGGAGTCGCCGACCCCATAGACATATATTACTCGCGGCGCGTAATTGACATGTCATTTATCTCCCCACGCGTATAATGCGATCGTATTATACGCGTGGGGACGAGGCGTAATCCATTGTTCTCTGAGAGCTATTAATTACCGTAATTGCAGCGCGTCTCACTACATATTAAGCGCAAATACGTGGCGAAATGCGTGCCAAATTTATGCCATGTGAACATACCCTTAACTGCCAAAACCAGTTTTGACAGAGACCCATTTTTGAAATGTCACTTTATGTGGGAATAACTTTTCAATAATTTTACCTAGCACGATTCAGAGATCTTTTTCTCGTAACACATGGTGCTTTAAGTTAGTGAGAAATTTTGGCCCATACAATCCTTGTATGTTTGTGAAAAATATCAACATGTCATAACAAATTTTGAAACATTTGCCATTTTCAAAGTTCAAAAGTTTCTGCATGCAAGACAGATAAATATACCACATAAAATAGTCTATAGATAGCATCTACCATACGTCTACTGTATGTTGGCTTCATTTTTTAAATGTCTTTTTTTTTTACGACATTGGGGACCTTAGATATTTAATAGTAATTTTTCAAATTTTCAAGACAATTTGCAACATTCATTTTTTTAGGGACCAGTCCGGTCCTGACGTTGCTTTAAGGCGCCTATATGTTAACCCTATAAATTACTCCATCTAAGAAAACTACAACCCTTAAAGATCTCAACAACTAACTTAGGAAGTTTATTAAGCATATATGTGATTCACAGAAATTAAAGCAAATTGGGGGTGAAATGTAAAAAAATTTTTTGCAGATTTTGCATTTTTATCCATTATTCACAGGAACACAGTAGAAGATAATAGGGAAATGCAACTCAACATTGATTCCCCAGATTCTTCCATTTTTAGAGATATCCCATATATGGCCTTAGTGTGCTTTTTGGCTACTGGGCTTTGTGGTCTAATTTTCATTAAAATTTTCTTTAGGCGCCAATACAGGTTTGGGGACACCCTTGAAAAGACCCCATACTGGAAACTATACACCTTAAGTAATATATTCGGGGTGGGGTGTAGTGAGTGTATCGACCCCACACGTGTTTTACCATTTTTTTTTACCATTAGGCTGTGAAAATGAAAACTGTATTTTTTTCAACAATCTGTAATTTTAACTAAAAATGTTTCATTTTATCAAGTAATCCTGGAAAAAAAGCACCTCAAATTTTGTTACACATTTTCTTTCGCATTCATCAGTACCCTATATGTGGGGATAAACTGCTGTTTTGGAAACTTTGCAGGGTGTACAAGGAAGAAAGCGCTATTTGGCTTTTGGAAAGCAGATTTTGCTGCGTGCCATGTCACATTTGCAAAGCCCACAAAGGGCCAGAACAGGTGAAACATTTCCGAAAGCAACTCATCTTGGATTCAACATCACACAGGGAAGTCATCTAGGGGTGTATTGTGCATTTTGGGTGCACAAGTGTTCCACAGGCTTTGTTTTTTTTTTAGCATTGGGCCATGAAAATAAGGGAAAAAACATAGCTCTGCCATTGTTTTTTATCTTCATTTTTACAGCGCTTACCATGCGGAATAAATGACAAGATAACTTAACTACCTGGGTCACTGCAATTACAATATCATCAATTTTATGTAGATTTTTTTTTTCAATGTTATATTACATTTACACAATAGAAATGTTTGTAAAAAAAAAAACAGCGTTTTTATGTCATAGTTAATGGCTTGTTTTTTGCGGGATGAGTAGCCGTTTTTATTGGTACCATTTTGGGCTTCATATGATACCCTGATTGCTTTTTATCAAGGTTTTTGGGAGGTGGGATGAACAAAATACAGCAATCCTGGTAGTGTTTTTTTTTTTTTTTTTCTACAGTGGTCACCATGTGGCATAAATCACATGTCAACTTAGTAGACTGTTGCGATTACAGTGATACCCAATTTGTATATTTTTTATATTTTACTGCTTTAACACAAGAAAAACACTTTTATTCAAAAAAGAAAACAGGTTTTTGCATCACCATAGTCTGAGAGCCTTATTTTTTTTATTTTTCTGTGTACAGAGCTGTATAAGGGCTCCCCTGAGGGCACGGCCAAGCGTAGTGATGTCACAGGCAGCCCAGAAGCTTTTGTTAAGCTTCCAGGTTGCTAGGGAGACCATTGGCAGCTGTGATGGCATCGCGGCAGTGCCAATGATGAAAGAGGGATCTCCTTCCCTCTGATTTACTCTTAGCTCGTGGGCGACACAGCAGGGTGCCAGCTGTAATGTACAGCTGGTTGCATGCTCCGATCGTGCCGGCCCCACTTGTGAGCCAGCACAATCTTCAGGACGTACCCATACATCCATTAGCAGGAATAACCTTCCCAGTTAGGATGCATGGATACGTCCAGCATCGCTAACATACAGAACATAAGAGACATTTTTAAACAAAATATTAATAGACTTTACAGTTTGTAAAATGTATATTCTTTTCTTCACCTGTTTAATTATGTATTTTATGTAGTTTATAAAGTATAGATTTGTTTTTAAATCTTTAACATGCATTCAGATACGATAAAACAGTTGTGGTAGTTGACAGTAAAGTGAAACTGACAATTCACCGTCAGTGACTGGCTGTGCATCATCAGCTTGCCTCAGGAACCCTGCCATAGCTGGTTCCCATGTTAAGGCAGATATGCCTGTGGGAACCAAGAGGCAGAGGTCCATTTATAATTACTAGTCCATACAAGAAAAACCGACAACTTGTTTCGGACATCGGTATATATAAGAATATTGTGAATATGACTTCAAATTGTAGAAGCTCTCTAATAGTTGCTTTTGCGGCTCTTTCATTGTGCAGCATGGTAGGTGCATGGATCCAACTAAAATCTATACCCCAATATAAACTTGTCACTTATTTCTTCAGATTTAAATGGGATAGTGATGTGGATCACTTTAAAACTTTCACAAATATCACGTATAAGTTTTAGATCAACTACAATCCTTAAAGGGGTTGCCTCACTGCAAACAGATTTTAAAATGTGGGTAGCATAAATGGGAATCAATTTGTCCTAGGATACCATTCGCAAAGACATTTGTGTCTGCATAGCAACCGTGTGAGTGCCCAGGTCAGATTCTGCCCACCTAATCTGTCAGTTGCTGTGAGCCCTGCTGTATGATGTGTAGTCCTGTCCAGGTCGGTGTCAGGAGCGTTCACAGAGTGTTGATGCTTTGCTGGGATGGATAGAGACCCCTGATGTTGTCCTGGGACAGATAGAGACCTGATAATGTGCTGGGACGGAGAAAGAGAGACGCAATGCTGTGCTGGGACGGAGAAAGAGAGACCCGATGCTGTTCTGAGGGGAGAGAGACCCGATGCTGTGCTGGGAGAAGAGGAGAGAGAGCTGATGCTGTGCTGTGGGAAGAGAGAGAGAGACCTGATGCTAGGCTTGGAGAAGACCCGATGCTGTGCTGGAGGTGGGGAGGAGAGAGAGAGATACCCGATGTTGTGCTGGGGGGAGAGAAAGGGACCCGATGCTTTTCTGGGGGAAGAGAAAGAGACCCGATGCCGTGCTGGAAGGAGAGATTGAGACCCCATGCTGTGCTGTGGGGAAGAGACCCGATGCTGTGCTGTGGGGAAAATACCCGATGCTGTGCTGTGGGGAGGAGACCCGATGCTGTGCTGTGGGGAGAGGGAGAGACCTGATTCTGTGCTGGGGGGAGAGACCTGATGCTGTGATGGGGTGAGAGGGAGGGAAAGAGAGACCCTGTACTGCGCAGTCCCATGTAACACACAACTGTTTTGTGAGAGAGAATGTGCAGATCCCATGTAAAAGACTTTTTTTTTTAAAAAGATACAGCATATAGTTTTGTAGGAGAGCCATTTCACTGTTCTGTGCAGTCCCATGTAAAAAAGTCATAGGAATACCATTGGATTTTCGGCGGTTTCAGTATTTTGAATCTGCCGAAAATCCAACAGTACACTGCTGCATAGCCAGCAATGAAAAAACCCCTGCTGTAGTCACAGGTTTTTTTCCGTTGTTTGAAATCCAGCAAAATGTGCAACATATTGCATATTCTGTTGAATTCCGACAGATTGCTGTCAGATTCCCGTACACTCAGTTGTACAGGCTGGCAACAAATCTGAAAACCGACTCCGGCTATTGTGCAAATTTGCAGCACAAAACGCGGTCCTGCCACAGTCCAGCAATGTCCAGCAGACGTGTCTGCAAAGAGTGAAGATACTCCCTTCTGGGAGGAGAAACACGCCCCTCCATTTCACAAGCTTTGCTTGGCAACCAGCAGAAAAGGTTGCCAAATGCTGTAGCGAGACAACCCCTCTAATTGTAGCTGGTGTATTATCACTTTCCCATTATAATCTGAAGAAATAAAGAAATTTTTATTGGTGATGGATCACTTTCTTCTTTGCTCACCAAGATTTTTTTTGTGCCAATAGTACTTGAAGCTACTGAATCACTGGACATAATAGGAATGTATCACATGTAACAATTTAAAGTTTGGACATCTTTAATTTCTTAGAAAATGAGCTCTTGGAATGATTTGAACTTGTAACTACATTTTGCATTCTTAATTGACGACTGATGTTTTATAGCTGTCACGTTGGCTAAAAGACAGTAAATTAGTGGGCTCCTTTGGCTTTGTTCATTACTTAGCCCCTTAATGCAACCAATTCATGATAGATTAGATAAATAGCTGGTAGGTTTTAATATCATGATTGTTGGATGGGGTCACAAAAGGGCCACCTTCACTCCATGAAAGTTCAAGTTCACTTTAATCGACTTCATTGGGACACTGCCAGGTTTAATAAAGGCAATATTGCAGATTTCAACTAATCCCCTGGTTTATTATGTCCAATAAAAATTTACTTTATTGAGATTGTTAAAATACAAACAAAATGTGTGTTTATGGGAAAATGTGGTTCAAAACGCATAATAGTTAAGCAAACTTGGAAATGCTGATTGAATAAGTAAATCGAGATAGATAGAAGTGAGTAAGGAACTGGATCTAACTCTTACAAGATTTGAGTAATTGTAGCCTTGGGTGTTACAATCCACAAGAGGAATATTCAAAGAGTTGCTAAAATCTATATTTCTGTGCCTCAGAGTAGCTAACATTATTTCGGGTGTGCATGATAGGGCACTACCCCAAAGTATTTCCAACCTGATGAACTGTATCAATATATGAAATGCATTGTCTGTACTGTTATGACCGTTATTATGAAGATTCTCTGAACATTTATGATCCAGCACAACGGGCATTGATCGTTTTGGGATTCTAAAATTATACTCCATATTCGGCTGAGTATTTCTAAAGTGTCCCTGCATAAGGCCTAAAGTTAGTTTATCATGAAGTAAGATGAATTATTCCACAGAGGAACATATGTCAAGTGTTGCAGACAGCATTAATATTCTAATATGCCGAGGTCACAGCCAGGCCATAGAGAGACCACGTGGTGGCAATTGGACCCTTGGAGAAAAGGTGCCATATCCTGGTTGGTTCCGAGCTGTTAGATGGTGGCAAGAACTTGGGCAAGATTAACCTTTTTAAAAGCACTATATTGTTAACATGCAAAGGGATAAAAGTTTTTGGAAAAAGTGAAATGGAGTGTTATCCTATGTTTTATATAGTGTAATTACCTACTTGAAAAAATGTGATGGTTCGTCATGTGAGAACAGAAGGGAAAGTAAAAACAATGTCTTTCTTGGGCTATTGAAAAATGTAGACGTTGGTTAGAGGAATGATTAAAAAGCCTAATGAGGAAAAGAATTAATGGCCCAGAAGAGGGTAAATTGCGAATTAAGAATTAATTGATTTATAAAAAATCAGATTCAAAGGGAATATTAAATGTAATTGTTCCAGAGTCATTAGGCTGGAAGTAATGTACGGTGCTGGAGCTACGGTCCCTCCTCTGCAGTGTATGTCGAAAGGCCTATGCAGCAATATTAACACAAAGCAGTGTCTGAAGACATGTTTACTGTGCTTATCGGTCTTCGAAAACAATATCCGGAAGCTGTTTAATGGTGAGCCAGTTTATCAAGCCTAATGTTACTTTAAGCGTCACAATGCATTACGATCCCCATGATGAAAGGATTAATGAATGTCATTCTAAATTACTTATATGCATCATAAATAATGCTGATAAAACCAATTTAAAGTAATATTGTAATGAAGCTAAAGCTCCATTCATACTGATGTCAAGGTCAGAGGTGTAACTTTAAGCTCCCTTTCCCCCATCTCCTCGGGCACAAACTGTAAATTTAAAATTCAAATACAAAAATGTCTTTTAAAACTGATGTCCCCTTTTGAAGAACTCCCCTTTAGCTATGTTTAAAAACTTCTTTTTTTTTTGCTTTTGCTGGTTTAAAAAAATAATAATAATAATAATGTAAATTCCAGAGTGACTTTCTTTTAAAACTTTGAACTGTCCTTGTAAATTGTATCTCTATTACATATATGAGGTTTTAGATTGGCTGGTCCATTAGCTCAGCATTAGACTACAGAAGAGAAGCCATCTAAACAGTTTTATTGTCTGGAATCCAAAAACAATGTCAAACTGGCTATTAAAATTAAGTAACATTTTCACAAATCCATATGTCCACGTGTGGAAACGATGTTTTACTTTGTTGATGGCGGTGTACAGTGCTCTCCAAGCAGAATATGGTGATTTATGGCATAACACAATGTTTAGCTTGAAAACCAAAGTGTCAAAAATTTCCAAACCACCTGTAAATTCACGGACAGTCTGGACAATAATCGTAATGAAAATGAAATTGTTTGTATTTTTATGATTTGGTAGAAAGGGAAATTTGGGACCCGTTGTCTTTTGACTTCAGTCTAAAAAATTTTCTCGTCAAAACTGTTTTATAGAAAAGTATAAGGGATTGGGGGGTCTAGAGGGGGTCTCTTTTCATATCTTACTATTTGAAAAAAATGCCATAAGTAGTGTCGGGCCTTAAAACACCCAAATAAAAAGGGGCCATTTCCTATCAGTGGGCTCCTTTTTTAAACAATGTGATCAGGGTCCCAGGCAGGAGAAATGTCAATATTGCCCTAATGGCACCTCTGGAGTAGAGAGCCACTAGCATAAAGTGCCTTGTTCTTTGGTAGATCTGTCCCATCTATAAATTGCAAGTACAGTCGCCTTTGAATGGCTTGTGTGTTATTTATGGCAGTTATTATTTATAGACTGAGCACCGTACTGATGAGGAGCCAGCACCACAAAGTATAAAACTTAAATTTATTTTGTTTACAATAAAAGGTTGGGGAAGATAAAAGGCTGATGCATTTCGGGTTAAAGCATCCTTACTCGTAGCTCACCTGGCTTTTAATGTCAACAAAATACATTTAAGTTATATACTTCATGGTGCTGGCTCCTCATCAGTACAGTGTTCACTCAGTTTGCATTGCCAGAGGCCTCCTGGAAATAGCCGTGCACCTACGCATCCTCATCACAGACAGGTGAGTTGGCTACACTATTATTCTTACATGTGAATTATTTAAGGACAACTGAAAGACGAAATCGATTCCTGGCTTTCTCCGCGACAACTGAAAATCAGAACCATGGTGACAGACAATGGAAAGAACATGTTGTCTGTGCTGTGATGAGGAGGGAAAGACATTCTAAAAATGGCCAGCAAACTTTGCATGCACTTCAACCATTTCTACACCACCAAGCCCACCCTCCTTGAGCTGAACAGAGAAAATATGAACAGAGAAAAACAGAGAAAAAAAAACCAGCAACACAGAGAGAAATCTATGAACAGAGAGAGGCAATTAATGATTTTTTGATGATCCAAGCGGACAGGGATACTCCACTGTGTAATTTTGAAGTCAGCTAGTGGCAGCTCATGCATGACACCTGCCATTTGCTCAGGCTCTTTGAGGAGGCCATGTTATCTGTCAGTCATCAGGACTACGGGATGAACAATGTCATTCCACTGCTTCATGTCCTGAAACAGATGCTGAAAAATGTCTGTTCAGGGGCCTGGAGACATGGCGACTACATCTCGCGGCCACATGAGTCTGGTGGGGGCAATGGGTAGCCAGTTAAGGGATTGGCAGAGGTAAGTGGCAGAGGCGTAATGAGGAGAGAGGTGACTCAGATGGGCAGCAGAGTTAAGGAGGGATTGGGGGGAACAAGGGTGCTAGATGGGAGACCACAGAGAAGGATGTTGCAATAGTGAGATGATGAGGGCATGGACAAGCATTTTTGTGCTTTCAAAGTGAAGGAATGAGCTGATTCGGGAGATATTTTTTAGGTGGAGGCAAGGGTAAGGGTTTGGATGTGCGGTTTGAAAGGCCAGATTGGAGTCAAAGGTTATCCCAAAGCAGCAGACTTGAGGAGCCGGTGAGAGAATGTAGCCATTGACAGTGATAGAGAGATCTATCTGCACCATCTTCCATCCTCTCACAGGTCATCGGGTGGTTTCTCAGCGCTCCCGTACAACTGCCACAGCTGCTGTGGAAGGTACTTGCCAGCAGCAGCACCTGGAGCCGACCCTGAACCCTGGATTCTTCTTGCTACCTTCCTCAGCTACTATTCTGATGCTGCCATCTGCCTGATGCCACATATCTGCTGCCAGCTGCTTCTTCTACCACCCGCAATCTTTACCAGAGACTGGTATTGCCACCCACCTCTCCACTCTTCACTGGGCCATTATGTAGCCTTCTGATGCTGCTGCCACCTCATCACTCACGTCTCCTCATGCTGCTGCTGTCACCTCCAAGCTATGTCACTATGTCATTTTCTGGCTTGATGCTGCCGTTACCTCTTCATTATGTCACCTAGCTGCCGCCAACTCAATTATGTCATTCTGCCACTCTCTGGCCTGATGCTGCTGCCGCCACCTCCACACTGCGTAATTATGCCAATCTGTGGACTACCCATGCTGCTGCCACCTCCACAACCTGTCATTGTGCCACTCTGTGGCCTACTCATGCTGCTGCCAACTTACCACTCTCTCATCCGACCACCCTGTGGTTTCCTAATGCTGTTTCCACCCTCCACCACTCTGACGTTGCCCCTTCTTTTAATTTGTCAGAAGGAATGAAAAGGACAAACACAATTGATTGTATTTTTGGAGAAGCCGTATGGCCAGTATGACATGGTCCTTTGTTTGCATCAGGCTTGTCTAATGATTAGGTAGCCAAAAGCAGGAGTGGATACAAAACACAGAAGACATGTAAATATTCAATTTAACTGCTATCTCTTTTTTTGGATCAAGTCCTGCTTCTTTTTGGCTTTAGCAATAATTATGGATTATTTACAGATTAAAAGCTGACACTGAATGATCAAAAGAAGGGCAAAATTATCAGTGACGTCAATGGAAAATTAAGAACAAGACCCTCTCCACTCTTTTGGGGGGGTTCTACATGTATCAGTGTTTAACAATCACCACAATAAGTGAAAAAATTAACTCTTTGCCTCAGCAATATTGCAACAAACTGAACTGGTTGGATTTGAGATGTGTGTAGGGCAGAAATACACACACTGGATTTGACACAATATTCGCCACAAAAAGTGGATAAGTTAACTCTTGGCCACAGATTGAAACATCCCCACAGACTGAAATTGATTGTATTTCTTCTCTAAACACGCCTGAAATCTAACACACTGGATTTGACACAGAATTCCCCCCAAAAAGGGGATAAATTAACTCTTCGCCATAGATTGCAGTATCCCAAAATAAGGAACGCTGGTTCAGGAACATGTGTTTATATGACAAACCCCTGTGAAGGTCTTTCACCGCAGTAGCTTGAAAATCGAAAGTATTTTGCACAGAGTGTAATCTAGTGCTTCTCCAGACAGATGCTTTTGCATACAAGACACAGTGACAAGTGGCAGAATTTAAGATGGTTGCCCTATTTATAGGGCTGTGACATCACAGAAACTGGCTGGCTGCTAATTGGCTGCATGTCTGCACATGTCATTGAGGGTATTCTTTTATTCCTTCCATAGTTCTTTGCCCCATGTCACGGCATGTGCTCGCGGCCATTTTAGATTTGTCACCACAAATCGCCATGAACATCGGCTTCGTTCAGAATCAAATTTTCCCTGAAGTTCTAAACGAATTCCACTTAGTTAGAATCATGGGCACCTTTGCAATGCCATCGTATGGTGCCCATGGTTACCATTGCAGTCAGAGGCCAAACAGTGGTATCTGGGTCTGACATTTTTATGAGCCTATACGAGTCTAATAGGGTTCCTTTCACAGGTACATTATACAAGTTGCAATACAGTAATGTATTCAGGACTACCATAAGAGCAGTACTGCTGGCACTGCAGAACAGGCCTATGCCCATATGTGAAACAAGAGGTGCCCCCTGCTACCTGCAGCTATTTCACAGGTTTGGTGGAAAGAACAGGCCTACAGGCATAGTGGAGAGGTGACAAATTGCTGTATGGAGCCTGAAATTTCTGATGGTGGCCCTGAATGTATTGTCATTTATTATAAATGCAATCAAACGACTGTATAGCCTATATTGGGCCTATAAAAAAGTAAATAAAAAAAACATGTTTAAACAAAAAATAAAAATAAAACCCAAGACTCCTCTTCCCTTTAAAGGGGTTTTGCCACGATCTAATGTTGATGTGGGATCCTCCAAAATTGATATTTAATCACTTTTCTAAATATATGTGATTACAAAACGTGAAGCCTCTGAGAGCTACAGCTTTCTTTCCATGCCCTTAGTTACCTGACAGTTTACATTAGATACAACCAGGAGCTGATCTGGATGGGCTTGCACTGTCTGCACTTCTTATCTGATGACGGGAAACATGAAGGAGCTAGCAAGGGATTATGGAGAAATATCCTGTCTTTTGTATAGAGAATGCACTGGTTCTAATGTAATTATTTGTGTAAATATTGTAGACGCTCCCTGGCACTGTGTGTCTCTGTTCAGACCCCCTCCCTTTTCCCTGTGACTCAGCATGCTGAGTTAACTTGGTCTCCTGATCAGATAACAGGTAAGGTACTGATTTCTTGGCAAAACCCCTTTAACACTTTATTTTGTAAAAAAGAATTTAAAAAATACACATAATGGGTATTGTCACATCTGTAACAGTCCAATCTATAAAACTATCGCATTATTTAATCTGAACGATGACCTGCCAGAATTGCCTTTTTTTCCATTAAACCTTACAAGAAACAGAAATGAAATGTAATGAAAACGTATGTACTTGAACATTGTAACAATGAAAACATCAACAACCATCCAGCAAATAAAAATCTTACTTCTCTCCATCGACAGAAAAGTAAAAAAGTTATAGTTCTTCAATAAGTTTTTATGCCATGATATTTTAAGTGCCAATTTTGATGTATGGTTTGAGGAGGAGCCTGTAGAAAAGAGGTGTAGTCTGAAAAGTGGGGGTATGGTCTGTAAAAAGGTGCAACACACTCAGGGCTAGCCTTTTATGGCAAAAACTCTAGCTACACCACTGCTTGGTCGTCTTCTCTTTTGTTTCATTTTGTCATACATGTTACACTCCTGAAAGATTTCTATAGTCACCATAAATACCCGTTCTTTAACTACTAAAGAGTTTCACAGAATAGCAACACATCAAATCATTTTATTAAGTGTAAGTATTAAAGGGAATCTTTTGCTAATTAAAACAAGATACTGATGCATATTATTTTTTTTCTTAGCATTTTTAATTTTCTCATTTGTAGATTTTTTTTAATTCTGGGTATATGGTTATGGGGGTAGCCATCTTGCCTGAGCTGCTGTCATTTGAATTTTGAGAGATGCTTTATAGCAGCTTCATGGACATAGGAACCTGTGAACAGGAGCAGACCCATTGACCTTTATAGGTGCGTTTTCTAGGCATGCTCTGTGCAGGAAGGGGAAGAGGGGGAGCTGTGACTATATCCTAATGTGAATGATGGGTCCTGCGTTGACTATATACATTGGTGTCGCTGTGCTGATAATGAGGAGACTGTTAAAAAAAAAAAAAAAAATTCTCTACAGAACAGGAAGTGTTGGACTATTAGGCCTAGTGGCCAGAATGAAAACTGCAAGATTTCAGGACTTTTTGAAAATATTGACAGTGATACGGAAAGTAAGTCTATGTTCACATGATGTACTGCAGCGCATACATTGTGTCTTTCGAGAGCTCTCGCTGATACGCACATACTCCAGCGGTGCGGGGGACCGGCAGCCCGCTGGCCCCATTGACATTCACTACGCGCAGTGCGTATTCGCCGCAAGTAATTGATATGTCATTTCTCCTCACACGTACAATACAATCGTATTGTACGAGCAGGGAGAGGAGGCGTAATCCATGGTTCTCTATGAGAACTATGGATTACCGTAATTTTGCCACGTATCTCGCCCTTATTGGAGCGCAAATACGCACCAAAATTACCCCGTATGAACATACCCTTATAAGTAAACATAAATTCTTAAAAAAATGTGTTTAACGTAACAGGAGATAATAGCTTTAAGCAAGCGTCTATGGAGGGGCTTTATTGTCATTCATCTTTCTCAGTTAAACTAGACATCACAAAAGGTTTTATTACAAACAAGCCACTTAGGTATGATATAAATACAAGATTACCATGAAAATCAAGCTGGGAAACAAGGAGCAGGGAAATTGGGCAACATTATGTAAAGGTCTATGGTCGTGGGTCTCTGTACTACCATTACCGAATTCTCAATCTGCAGCAGAGTAGCACTTCCTCTACTCCCTTGTGCCCCGCAATCTTCTCCAATCTCCATGCAGTTTTAGGGCGTCATCACAAGGACTATGGTGCCTGCAAGACAGAGGATAAAGTTTTGATTTCATGGCAACTTCTGTTTCTGTTTTTTACTGCTTTGCGTAGGAGAAGCATGAATTATTTTCCGTATTCTAAATTACACATTACAGCAGTAATTGTTCAATCATTCATTCTGCATGCATTGACAGAACACAGGAAAGACGTCGCCTCGGCGGCTCAACATTACAGGACGCATCACATTTACTTGATCCCAAGTAACGAAATTCCAGTGCAGGGGAGTAATAATGGAGTCTGGGAAACATGAAGGTGTCGTTGTAAGGTCCTTTTCTGCAAATAGATCAGTGGAAAGCGCGTCCCTCAGTATGTGGAAGCACAAACACATCACAGATGATATGCTGAAAAGCCTACTGTTGCCACGGTAACAGATTAAAGAAGCCTTTCTCTAGAGAGGTTGAAAATGAGTTTTACTTCCCCGACTTTGATGGCATGGGGGTGGGTTTCAGTGAATTAATCCCCCTTCCTCAGCCTCTTATTTTCTTGCGGCACTGCCTAGAGATGTTTATATACCATCAACATGTTAAGAGCATTGCAAAAAGGGAGCGACGTTAAGATGGTAGATACTCGGATAAACAGAATGCAAAGCAAACAAGCAGTCTCCCTCGTTCATCTCTTCCAATATATTTGAGTAAGCAGGATGAAATTCATTTAGCCGTTTGCTATGAGTGCGGGTAAGGTACCTCGACTGACGACGGGAAGGACAGAAGTCTCGTTTCTGCTATTTTGAAGGACTGCAGTAGATTTCCTCTAAGCTTTATGGTAAACACAAGCAAATGTTAGCAAATAAGAATTTAGGAACTTCCCCAGAGCACTTTGATGGCTTTTTCTAACCTTTTATTAGGTTGGCATGCCTTGAGTTTTCTCTTTTTACTCAAAACTTTTATTGTTAAAATGGTAATCTAAAAATTCTCGAGCGTATGAACCGTACAGATCTTCACCACTGCTGACATGTGTGCACCTAGAATAACAATCAGTTACAGTTCTGCAATTGCCCGTATATTGGCACAAGATAAGAAAGAAGGACCTTACCACTGCCATAAAAGATTAATGGCAGTCATATATGTATGGTTAGTTCTGCATTAGCCCCAATACCCACTCAGTTGTATAATGTATGACCACTCTACCAGTGAACATATGTATGTAGGTGTACCATTTGAATATTCATACTTTAGAATGCCTCTGTGTGGGCATATATAATAATGATGATTCTGGTGCCTTAAAGGGGTTTTGCCAGGATGTGAGCTCCTTACCTCATTATCAGCACAGGGCTGAGCAGGAGGGGTGTGCAAGGAGTGAAGAATAAGGGAGCGTCTCAAAACTTAACTAAAATAATATTACAACAGTGCAGACACAGACACAGGCTCATACACTGCACTTTCTCCCCAGCCCCTTGAAGCTCATTCATTTTCCCTGTCATCAGATAAGAAGTGTTTCACGCAAGCGCGGCCTGTCAGCTCCTCTGGTCGTGTCTATAGCAAGCTTTCAGGTAACTAAGGGGGATTGAGAAATGCTGTAGCTCTCACAGGCTTCACTTTTTGTAATCACATATATTTAGAAAAGTGATTAAATACCCATTTTGGAGGACCCCATATCAACATTACATTGTGGCAAAACCCCTTTAAAGACTCAGTATTCTGAAATAGTGCAAAGTCATCATCATTATAGTACATCACACACACAGGCATTTCTACATAAAAATTAATCAATAAAGTATGAAACACAAACATATATATACCCACTGGTAGAGTCGCATTCTACAACAGTGATTATTGGTGCCAATGCATGCATAACTATCCATACATCAACAACTGCCATTAAACTTTCTTGGCATTAGTATGGCCCTTCATTCATTAATGTAAATTTGTAGGATCTATATCTTGTGCTATACCACGTGCTATGGAGTGGATATAGGGCACCTTCCTTTCACCCTTATTAAACAACATTCAATACTAGATACTCCAATATAACGAATAGTTTCAAACTTTCAATATTTTATTATGCTCATCTGAAGCAGTAAAAAGCATATATCCATGCTATATGAAAAGATATATAAAAGTCAATATTGCATTTGCGGTTTTGAATTCTCCAATGCAGGAGTATCCAGAGATAAGTCCATAAGCCTCTCGCATAGTATTCACAGCATGATCGATTTCCACTCCTGCGGCATGCTGATGCTGCCCAGGTGTGTGCAGCTCTGCGACGTTTCGGAGACCTGCAATATTGACTTTTATATATCTTTTCATATAGCATAAATATATATTCTTTTTACTGCTTCAGATGAGCAGTAAAAAGTATGGTCCAAAAGACACAGCAGCCCTATTTAAAACTATAGGGTGCAATCCTGCTGCATCCAGGACGCATCCAAACACGCAGCTGCGTGTTGGATCCATGTAGGATCCAATCACCACTGTGATTTTGGATGCGATTTTCGGCTCCAAGAGGGATCCAAAATCGGATCCAAAAACGCCATGGGAGTCTCCCACTCTAAACTCTTAACAGAGTTTAAAGTGGGAGACAGTGCTGCTGGGCAAGCAGCCGAACAGAGAGCTGACAGGGGAGGGGCAAAGTTACACAGTTAAATAGTAAGCCTGTCAGCTATGCACTCAGTTCTGTGTAATTTGTAAGCATCAGAAAAAAGGGAAACCTGTCTATCTGCCGGTGATAAGTAGGACAGGCTGAGGTAGAACATTTAGAGAAAGAACAGAGAGAAAAAGTAGAGCATCAAGAGATGGAGAGAGTAATCTGTGACAGAGAGACAAGTGTCCTGAGTCATCAGGCGCCAACATCTTGCACAGCTGGATTGGGTTGGACAAGAGAGGTTGTTGGAAGTGTCACTAAAGGAAGTGGAGTGTCTGAGATGTGCTGAAGTGTTATGTGCCTTGCTTAAGTTCACAAATGAAAGAGCCGCGAGTAAAAGTCTGAAGTTTCCCAGAAAGTTGTTGTCTGATGCATCCACTACTACTCCATCCGCAATACACTTCACCATCACACCGCACATCTGCATTCATGGTGCTTTGCCACCAGTACCTTACTGTGTCTCTGTAGATGATTACTGTTATGGAGCTGGTGGTGTGAAACGCTAGAATTGAAGGAAATATAATGTAAATTAATAGTAGGGCTCATGCTTTGTTTTATGCAAACACCAGACCTGTGT
This sequence comes from Phyllomedusa bahiana, assembly GCA_025379985.1. Classification (NCBI taxonomy): domain Eukaryota; kingdom Metazoa; phylum Chordata; class Amphibia; order Anura; family Hylidae; genus Phyllomedusa; species Phyllomedusa bahiana. The sequence goes on from JAODAL010003497.1 coordinate 127,339, forward strand.
CCCCATAAGTATGGGGCTTTTAGGGGTATGTTCACACGGTGTCTTGGATACGTTTTTGCAATATGTAAAATGTATTGTGTTAAACGCAACCAAAAACGTACCACATAGTATGGTACGTTTTTGGATACATATTATGGACTGCAAAAAGTCTTCCTATTGTTTCTAAAGGGTTTTCAATGCATAAAGCAGATCAAGAATTGACATGTCAATTCTTTGAACGCATCCATTGTACACAATGCAAAAATGTATGTAAAATACTTATCGTCTGAACGATACCCATGAACGTACTCAAAAACATATTTAACAAACGGCGTGTGAACATATCCTAAGAGGTGGAATATTCTCCCCTATATGGAAAACTCATGGAAAATTGGAAACATGTGGCGGCAGAGTACAGGCACCTTGCAGGCTATGGCTTCCACAAAATAGATCCATAAAACAAATGTGCATGACAGTGGTGAAAATCATTCCAATCATCACATATGCGCTTTCATTAAATACTTTCAGACAATAAAGTATATTGAATCACTTCAGCATGAAAATGGGAAAGATTAATTGGACACATGCTACCCTATAATTTATTATAACGCTGATCTTTTGAGCTGCCCATTTACACATGATTAGTTTTAAACAGGGAGAAAGATTTCACAGTATATGTCTTCTATGTAATGTTTACCTGCTGTACGCCCATGTAACAATTATGGTGAAAATTACAGAAATATCCCTCAGTTCTGCACATGGTCATTTTTGGCTGGATTATTCCCTTAGACAAGCTATGTGACATTCAAGCTGGAATGGTTTCTATGCAGCTAAATTAATTACTGAAACAATTCACTGTAGGTAAAAGAACATTTATCATTACTGATTAACGCCTATTGGGAGAGCTTAATGAATGTCATACAATAGGGATAGTAGAAAATACAAATTACTGCTAGATATTTGATAAATTAAAGAGGTATTCCTATCTTATGAAGTAATAGATTGCTAGCATATGTCATCACTTTATAAATGGGACCTTCAACGACTGTGAGAATAAAGGGGCTGCAGTGATGACGTTTTGCTGGTGCCCCTTCAGTCTTTCCCTGGGGTTTTAGCAAATTAATATCACGCTTTGTGTATTGAAATCTATACTAATTTTAAAATATATTTCTGAATCCATTTGTGTTTATTAAGACCCCGGTTTGCAGCAATTTGGTGGGAACCTTCATGTGTCCTGGTCATCTGACAGACATACAGTTGCAGGCAGTATCAGACTGACCCACAGAGTTAGAGGAGACCACGGTGGGCCCTTGAGCATGGCCGACCTGGAGTTGTTTTTTAGCTTAAAATATATCCACAGAAGGGGCAAAAAAGCAAAGAAACAGAAGTAAAAACCAAGAGGTAACATATAGGAGGCATGTACATTTACATTATGTACATGTCCATTTGCATTTACAGTAGCTGTAGGTTGGGCCCCTAAAATAAACTCCACCGGTGGGTCCATAAACAGCTAAACTGGTGGGGTCCTAGAATCAACTTTACCTGTGGTCCCTAGACACCCCAGTCCGACACTGGTTGCAGGACTGATTATGGTGATCAGTAACAAGCTTACTTCCTTCGGTGTGTCCATCAAGTGACAATGACAGAATTTATAGCGTTAATATGCTTGTGTCAAGGCAACTAGATGAGGCCTTGATATTTGTGGGAGTACATTCTGTTATGGGATATGTATGTGTCAGAATTTATATAATTAACATATTTTGTAGCGTACACACAATAAAAAAAATAAAAAAAAAACTTCTCCTGGATTCATCAGTCATCAATATGTGATTTTTTTTTTTTTCCAGTAATAGAAGCAACCACTATTCAATAGTCCTGAAAGTTACAGTGACCTAAGGATACAATATTTTTAGAATACAATGGTTATTCCTGGGACATGTATCTTGAAACCACACGTACCATACAATGTCACAGACACGGCTGATCTGCGGCTCATGTGATAGATAGAAGATCCCACCAATTATCATGAACATTTTACTTGTGAACTATCAGTATTAGTGAGGTGCATGCAGTCATTTGCGGTCTAGCAGCACCTCTCTACAGTACAGTGCAGTACTACATGTCCTGTACTGCTCTTACATGTATTAGTAAGGTGCATGCAGTGATTGGTGGTCTAGTAGCGATTCTTTACAGTACAGTGCGGTACTACATGTCCTGTACTGTTCTTACATGTATTAGTGAGGCGCATGCAGTGATTGGTGGTCTTTAGCGCCTCTCTACAGTACAGTGTGGTACTACATGTCATGTACTGCTCTTACATGTATTAGTGAGGTGCATGTAGTGATTGGCGGTCTAGTAGTGCCTCTCTACAGTACAGTGCAGTACTACATGTCCTGTACTGGTCTTACATGCATTAGTGAGGTGCATGCAGTGATTGGTGGTCTAGTAGCTCCTCTCTACAGTACAGTGCAGTACTACATGTCCTGTACTGTTCTTACATGCATTAGTGAGGTGTATGCAGTGATTGGTGGTCTTTAGCGCCTCTCTACAGTCCAGTGCAATACTACATGTCCTGTACTGCTCTTACATGTATTAGTGAGGTGCATTTAGTGATTGGCGGTCTAGTAGTGCCTCTCTACAGTACAGTGCAGTACTACATCACCTGTACTGTTCTTACATGCAATAGTGAGGTGTATGCAGTGATTGGTGGTCTTTAGCACCTCTCCACAGTACAATGTGATACTACATGTCCTGTACTGCTCTTACATGTATTAGTGAGGTGCATGCAGTGATTGGTGGTCTAGTAGCGATTCTTTACAGTACAGTGCGGTACTACATGTCCTGTACTGCTCTTACTTGTATTAGTGAGGTGCATGTAGTGATTGGCGGTCTAGTAGTGCCCCTCTACAGTACAGGCGTACTACATGTTCTGTTCTGCTCTTACATGTATTAGTGAGTGCATGCAGTGATTGGCGGTCTAGTAGCTCCTCTCTACAGTACAGTGCGGTACTACATGTCTTTTACTGCTCTTACATGTATTAGTGAGGTGTATGCAGTGATTGGCGGTCTAGTAGCACCTCTCTACAGTACAGTACAGTGCAGTACTGCATGTCCTGTAATGTTCTTACATGTATTAGTGAGGTGCATACAGTTATTGGCGGTGTAGTAGTGATTCTCTACAGTACAGTGCGGTACTACATGTCCTGTACTGCTCTTACATGTATTAGTGAGGCGCATGCAGTGATTGGTGGTCTATAGCGCCTCTCTACAGTACAGTGCGGTACTAAATGTCATGTACTGATCTTACATGTATTAGTGAGGTGCATGTAGTGATTGGTGGTCTAGTAGCGTTTCTCTACAGTACAGTGCGGTACTACATGTCTTGTACTGTTCTTACATGTATTAGTGAGGTGCATGTAATGATTGGTGGTCTATAGCACCTCTCTACAATACAGTGTGGTACTACATGTCCTGTACTGTTCTTACATGTATTAGTGAGGTGCATTTAATGATTGGTGGTCTATAGCACCTCTCTACAGTACAGTGTGGTTCTACATGTTCTGTACTGCTCTAACATGTATTAGTGAGGTGTATGCAGTGATTGGTGGTCTTTAGTGCCTCTCCACAGTACAATGCGATACTACATGTCCTGTACTGCTCTTACATGTATTAGTGAGGTGCATGCAGTGATTGGCGATCTAGTAGCGCCTCTCTACAGTACAGTGCGGTACTACATGTCCTGTACTGCTCTTACATGTATTAGTGCAGTGTATGCAGTGATTGGCGGTCTTGTAGCTCCTCTCTACAGTACAGTGCGGTACTACATGCCCTGTACGGCTCTTTACATGTGTCAGGATGATCGGTTTCTTTGGGCACCAGGTGAGGGCTACTTCATTTTCATTTTTTATGGCACATTGTGTATAAAGGACGTGATCTCAAGAATAGAAGGTGTACATGCTCTTAAAAATACAGTAGAAAGTGATGTCAACATTCTAGCAGCTCATTCTGATATGTGGAAGGGCGTGTTTTATCTGTATTAGGTCTCCACTTTATTTTCATTAATCTCCAGTTTACATTATGTTGGTGACATTTTTGGAGCTTCAGAACCAGTTACCAGTTTTGCACACAATTATGGTCCCAACTCATAAAGTTTGTTCCAGAACCAATCCCGGACCACTGTGGAATTGATCTTTTTACATATTGACAAAATGCTTACATTCTCCTGCATGATAGCATATTGTACCTGTACATTTTAATATTATTTTTATATTCTAGTTTATGGGCAGTTGATAACCTTGGCTTCCTTCCTGATATAGTTCTTCTATCAAGTTTGGTCACAACATTGGAGGGGTGTACACCCTATCCTTTTTTTGTTTTTTTCCAATTCTGGAATTTGAGTCCAGATTAGGACTATGTATATTTGGCCACATATCTGGTGAGTGCAAGGACAACACCACTGGGGTAATTGTAACAAAAATGTACATCATGGTTAGGCAATTGACAGTAAATTTTCCGAATTGGAGGACAGTATGTCATCACTAGAGCCTGGTTAACAGAGAACAGTACGGGGAGCAGGGATGTGGTGGTAGGGGATTTGTAAGGTAAGCATTACTAATTTTCCTATTTAAGACCATTGTCAGCTGTTAAAAATGTAAGAGCTTGAACAAACCTTTAAACTGTAAATCTGCACAACTTCATTCATTAGCAGCTTATTAGGGGTTTTCTTACCACAATGATTAGCTTTGTACATGGAGTGAAAGGTAAATAAAGATCATTACCAAATTCATTGCTGTTTTGATTTTGCTTTGTTCAGGGGATAAAGTAGATTTTATCTACTGTTAGCGTCCATAAGTTTCTCTAGGTAAACAACAACCTCTCCCTGCTCTCTTATCTGATTGTTCCAACCTGACTATGGTGAGTCACTGCATGCAGAGTTTTATTTCTAGCACATTGCTTAACTTAATGAAAGTTTAGTTTCTAAGTCTTTAGCACTCATGTCACTGTAACAGGAATAGCAGAGCTGACCAGCCAATCACTGCTAAATAACCACCCGCAGCCTGAACAGGAAGTGTAAAGTCCTGGTTTTTGTTAGGGGAACTACAGGCCTTATTTATCAAAGACTGTCTTGCCCACAACAGCCAAACATATTTCAGCTTTCATTCATCAAGAAACATTTTTAAATGAAGGCTGACTTCTTATTGAAAAAAAGTGACTTTTTCCATTACTTTCTATTGATATTTTGAAAGAGGTAGCAGGGTGGCCCCACTACATGTCTTGCATTAGGGACCCAGAGCTTCAAGTTGTGCCTCTGGCTGGAATTTCATAAAAATTTGTTTATCTGCAAGTGACAACATAAGTCATATTCACAATACTTGGATCCTATACTTAGATTTCTAGAGGTCTACCATGGTTATAACGCAGAGATTGCCTAAGCATGTAGGGAGATGTAGTTCTATAACAGCTAGAGACCCACAGGATGGAGATGAATGCACTATTCCAGGAGTACCAGGTCATCTTACCTCAGTCTGCAGTCAGACAAAGGCACTAAAACTAAAAGTAATAAACCCCTAGATTCCTAAACCCTTTTAGACACCAGACCAAGCCCTAAAAATCCTCTAGATCTTTAATCAGACTCAAACTCTAATTTATACCTTAGACCCTTAAAATTTATTTAGCCCTCAAAATAGGCCACAAAGAAGTATTCAGACCTCCATACAAACCCTACAATTAATTCAACTGCAGAACTGACCACCAATTTGAATTACCCCTAAAATTAGACCCTAAACAGGCACAAAATGAAAAATATATATTACAGGTCCTGTTCACTTCCAGACACCACTGCACACAACATCCTGAGGCTGGCCAATATCAGGAGCTTGTATGTCAGGCCTATAAGGTTTGGCTCTTGAAAGCAGACGTGCCACTACTGATGTATTGGAGGACACTCTACCCTTCTCAATGAATCTGTAATCAGAGGTCTGTGAAGTCCTGAAAGCTGGTGTTCCTAGTCCAGTTCCAAACTGTACGGTTGCGTCTAGACAACACTGTTCAAAAAAACTGTTGGATTCGCAGTCCGAAAACCACGTTGTCTGAGTATTTTGACCCATTTTTAATGTGGTTTTTATAATATTTTTACACCAGATTTGCAGTCAGAAAATAAGTCCCATTCATCTTTTTGGGATTTTGGACGTGGACCCCAAATATAGATGTTTGGCTGCGTTTTTTAACTGCAAACCCGGGGGATTGTTGAACATGTTCAAAGTTTTTTTGCAAAAACAGCATTTTTGCAATCCGACCATGTGAGCTACAAATCAGATTTTCAGTTGAGATCTATGGGGATGCTATTAGTCTGTTTTTTTATGTTTTTTAAAACCCGAATTCGCATAAAAATCTGACCGTACAAGCATATTGTGTACAGTAGGTGGGCCCTAATCGGTCAGTAGACTACCATTTCACCCTCTAAACCCTCTGAAACTAACAAAAGTACAGATGGAAATTACTGTACATTAAAATAAAAATAATTCAAATGTGTACTTTTAATTATAATATTTGTCAAATTTTCAAATCAGTCGCCAAAAAAAGAAAAAAGAAATCTCTTGTTAAACAGATGTGTTATATTCTAGATTTCCCGAAACACAAAATCAAAGGAGACCAGAAAAGATGAGTGAAGGGAAACTAGACATGACAGACAACACATTCAATTAATTAGCTACATTCATTTGCACGGAAATTACGAAATGGACAAGGCGTTTAACTAATATTATTCTTTTTTATTTTGTCAGGTGCTACTTGAATAACTTTGACTGGTGGGAGTAAAACATCACTTAACAAACAATAAGCTTCGGACCCAATGTATGATGTACAGTGCCCTCTTAGTTTTTTTTTTTGCATCTTTGCATGTCAAGAGAAAATCAAAACAGGAGGAGCACAGCCCATTTCTTTAGCTAGGAGAATGTCACAGTGGATATAAAAAATCCCTTAACGGAGCTTGCCTTTAATATTCCAGCTTTACTGCTAATTCTTTCAGAGAAAAGAACAGCCGTGAAATTACTGCTTTTGCCCTCAAGATTTATTTTTTTGAAAATCAATATCCCATTTTGGCCTTCATTCATTCCAAGTTCTGCTCGTTTACCAGGAGGCTCTGGAAAACACTTGAGAGAAAAAAATTGATATTCTTCAACAATTTGTGTGACTTTTTCTTCAGAGGTCATCTCCATAGGGTGTAAGAAAAATGTTACTTAAAAACAGCAAGTCCCTATAGACAACTTATCTTCCTTAGGACAAATTTTAAAAATTAATCAAAATATTTTGTGTTATTTACACAGTTTGAAATTTAATTGGATTGCATTTAGTTTAGTGGATTTAGTGAATCTATTTTATGTTGCCTTCTACCATTACTTTTATAAATTTATGACCGTTTCTATGTGCAGTATACAATTAATACGGCGTTTCTCCCTTCAACTATGTACTGTGTAGATTAAATGCCTGTCTTTTGCTATATAAGAGGAACATTTTATATTCCAAGTACTGGGCTCTGCCCGGAACTCCCATAGCACAGAATGGGGAGCCGTGTACAAATGCAACCGGCACTCCAGTCTGGTCTGTAACTTTTGGTGGCCCATTCCCAAGATAGGCACAGGTCCCAGTGGCGGGACCCGCACCGATCAGACTTTAATGGCATATTCTAGCAATATGCCATCAAAGTATATGGTAGGAAATTTATCATTGGAAAAACTCTGTTAAAAAATAACCTTTAATTAGTCTATTAAAAATACATATTCATAATACTAAAACCACCAACGAAGTAAGTAGTCAACCCAAAGAAAAATGTAAATACACAGGCTCTGTCCTATATCCAGCCTATTATATATACACCTTATGCCAGTGATGGTGAAGCTTTTAGAGACCAAGTGCCCAAACTGCAACCGAAAATCCCCTTATTTATCACAAAGTGACCTGAATATGGGGCCGCAGCACAGTTGATACAAGGGATATGATGGCCGCTCAGGACGTTGTGTGTGGTGCATCCGTCGCATCCTTCATATTGACAGGGCCGCCATCAGAAATTTTAGGGCCCTCTACAGCTGAACCGTTTGAGCCTCCCCACCCACCATATTTCCACCATACAGTGACCATATAGTGGTAGATACAAATGTAAACGTGTAGTTACATTTAGTGACTCACAGATGAGGTCTTGTCTGATAAGTCATTCACTTTCCCTTTTTTCTCCATCTGGTCCAGATCGCCATGATGACTTCTCCCGGCCACCACTCATCCCTGCAGAATTTACAACACAAACACCTACGTTTTCTATCATCTTCCTAACTGTGCCCCTTCCCCTCCTATGTACAAACAAAACTCCCCATCCATAGTGCCCCAAGTAATTACCTCTTTGGTGCCCTGGTAGTTGGGTAGTTAGGGCCCACGTAAGTAGTTATATAGGGCTCCTAGTAGACCCCCTCGGAATGCCCTAAAACCCCTGTGATGGGCCCCCTCTGATGCCCACCGAGCCCCTGTGACTCAAGGGGGCCTATCACAGGGGCTTATAAGGGGTCCTGGAGGGCTCAGAGGGGACACATCACAGTGGTCCAGGAGGACCGGCACCACACTCTCCCATCTCGCTGTGCACGGGATGTGTCATAGATGGGATTTCATCATGATTTAAATCAGTGAGAGGGTCCTCACTGATTTAATTTGTCAACCAGGTCTCCTGCATCACTCCCACAGACAGCGAGATAGGAGGGTACGTCGCCGGTCACAGTCCCGCAGTAAGTGTTAAACAAGGAACAGGTCTCGGTGCCTGTTCTGCATGTTAAAGTATAGCAATGTGTCTCTCCGTCCCATAGCGCGGACCCTTATATTTATTAGTAGCGATAATAAAGGCAGCGACTGGGCAGCCTGGCATGCATGCCAGCAGAGAAGGCTTAGAGTGCCAACCCTGGCATGTGTGCCATAGGTTCGCTACCACTGTCTTATGCCATTACAGAGGTATACATGAAATATTTTTTTACTTAGTTGGTTGTTACTTGTGGCACCGAATTTAATACCCATTCTACTTTACAATGTGTTACAAATCCTCCTGTATTTGGAGCAGGGTATATAGACATGTATATGGTGGTAAATCCCTTTTTAAGCTGATCTGTGGAGCTGGCTGTCTGGCAGGTACAACAAGGATACGTATATGGGCGAAGGGCAAAATGAAAAAAAAGTTTAGGGTCTCAGATACCCAAAGTGAGCCTTTTACATAATCAATGTCGGTGGGATTCAGATATATTTCAGCCTATGGGATAGCTGTTGTCCCCTTTCTCTCTCATGTAAGCCGCATATCCTTTTAGGTCTGCAGCCTACAAGATCCCAGGACCACTCAAATGATGTAAGTTCAATCACTCTACTGTGCTACACTCTTTATTTTACAGGCCAGAAGAGGCCTCCAATGCTCTGCTCATGGTTGGATTGGGTTATGATAGGAATAGGTTTAAATATTTTCAGTGGAGAAAAAAAGGGACACAATTACCTATTGGATATCAAAATTTTTTGGTGCGAGGGACACAAATGTCCAGTCTTGCTGCGGACATGCCTGTGTTCTTACTAAACATTCCCAATTTCCTGTTCTCCCTGTCCACAGGCTCCCTGCTACAGTGTCTCTCCTTAGGGCATACGTGCACACACCCTGTCTTGATTTAACGGACCAATATGCTCCACCCAGCTTTCCTAGAGCCATTGCTCTGGGGCCTGCCTCTATTTAGTTGCACTTTCCCCAAGCATTTCTTGCCAGTTTATTGGTGTGTATTACATACGCTTTGGCTTATTCTCCTGTTAGTGACTTCCTGGTATCGACCTATGCTGACCCATTTGTGACTTAACTCCACTTGCCCTGACCTTGTGTCTGTTACTCATTTACGATTGTATGGTTCCTGCCCTGAAATCTCACCTGTGACCTAACCACACCTCATTATTACTGTCATCATTATGTAGGGGCACAAAGGAACACATTATCACTGTGTGGTGCCCCAAGAGGTACACTGTTTCTGGGTAAAGCCTTAATTTCTGATCACGGTTTGTGTTGTGAACACTTTTATTGATTTTTTTTTTTTTTTTTTTACATACTACTATAGCATAATGCAAACCCTACATGTTCGGTGCTGCCGGAATCGTATCAACCTGCAGAATACAGAGTACACATCATTTATACTAGAGAGTGAACGCCATTAAAAAAAATAAAATTTGGTCAACATGGCGCAAGTACGTTTTTTTTTACATTTTGACCCAATTAGAATTTTTTTGTGGTTTCCCAGTAAATTCTATGGTACAGTGATTGAAACCATTAGAAACTAAATCTTGTCCTGCAAAATAAAAGCTTTCATATATCTATGTAGATGGAGGAATAAAAAAGATATAGCTCTTGGAAGGTGAACAGGAAAAAATGAATATGTCATCCAAAAAAACGCTGGGGTTTTCTCGTTACAAAGATCATATCTCAAAAGATATCAAATGATATCTCAAATAAGCACTTTTGCAATTGGTTTGCTTTACCTAAGTCACTTAGTATAGTAGATATGAGCTAAACTGTGCATCTATAGCTATTTCTGCAATGGCTGGATGGGACACGCCCCTTTTTCTGTGATTGGCTGGCTGACATTTCATTCAGCCTGTTAGGACACGCCTATGGATGGGAAACGCCCCCTGCGCTGTGATTGGCTGCCTGCACATTGTTTACTGCCTTCTGAGCTGTGAGAATCGAGCTGCCCAAGATGGCTGTGTCTGTATAATGAAGGCTGTCTAAGCTCCTCTCTATGTGATGGCTCTCCAGTGATAGTTCTATTTACTGAGTAACTGCTAGATTCACTCTCCCCTCATATAAAACAGCCTTATACAGTCTGCTCTACCTCCTGCCTGACAACAGAGGGGGAAGAGGGTGGAGGCAGAGAGCATTTCTCACACTTGCTTCATTAATTCAGACTGTTTGTATAACTGCTTACACCAATTCAGGTGCTCTGGTTACAAGGAGTTTGTGCAGCCTGAGAGGGAGCTGAGAACTCTGCAGCCAGAAGCATAGCAGGAGGTCTGCAAAGCTGACGTCCTCTCCCTTCACCTGCTAACACAGAATGATGATGCCACAACTCTTCAGGGAGGAGATACACACCTACTGAGAGAAGAGACTCGCCCCTGGATTTGAAACTGAAACTGATAGAATCCGCTCAAGTGTAAGAAAGGTTCAAATGATAAAATCCCTTTAAGGGGTTAAGGTGAAAATGGTAGGTAACCCAAGTATAGCTAACATACAGCAGAGTTCTGGCACAAATGGCTCTGTAGACCATTAGTTGGGTTCTCTTCTTATGGTGATGGCTCTCAAAGACCCAATGCTGCAGTTTAATGCAGGCATGCTGACACAACTGTTGCAGCACTGAACTTCTTACTCAATCGTTGCTTACCTCAATGGGTTAGGTAGTAGGGGTTGGGGGAATGCTTAAATACTTCCAGAGTTATTCTAGCGATGGTGATTGCTAGGGACACATTACCTTACATGGGACGAGTTGGCAGAGGATCTTGGTTTTCCCAGTGTTTAACCCCTTCCTGACAGCCGGTCAGAATAAGGGTGCATCCACACGGCAGTGGACAAATACCGGCCGGTTTGCCGACCGGTATTTGTCCTGTTTTGTGCCCGTCCCCACGGCCGCGGGGGGGGATGGATTTCCTCCGCGATGAGCGGAGATGAGTCCTCCCATTGAGAAGCACAACTTCCGGCCGGAAACCGGACAGAATATTGTGATACTACATTGTTTTGCGGCCGGACCGCCGGCGGCAAAACCGTCCGACGGCAAAACCCGTGTAGTGGGGACTGCTGCACGGGTTTTCCATAGAGCACAATTGTGCTAATTTTCGGCCGGTTTTTCAGGCGGTCTGAAAAACCGCAAACCGTCCGAAAACCCGTGCAGTGGGGACATGGCCTAATGGGTTTCTTTATTTTTTTCCTCCCCACCTTCCAGGAGCCAGGACTTTTTTTTATTTTATTTTTTTCCATTTGCATAGGCATGTGAAGGCTTTTATTTTGCAAGAAAAGATGTACTTTTTAATGGCGTTATTGACAGTACCATAGAATATACTGGAAGGTATATCTGTACGTTAATACGATTACGGTAATACTATACCAGGGTCATAGTCATGTGTTAGTACCGTTAAAAAACTGCAAACAATCTCTATTTCTTAAATTTATACTGCAGCACAATTTTCTGCTTCTAATAACCATTTTGGTCTTCCACCTATGGATTTGAGTGAGGATGCCTTTTTCCTGGACTGAAGTGTAGTTTTTATAGGCATCATTTTGGGAAAGATGCAACTTTTTGATCACTTTAACTATAATTATTAAGGGATGTGGAATGACTCAAAAAACACAATTTTGGCACTTGCATTTTATACGGTGTTCAGTGTAGGAATAAATGATGTTATATATTAATAGGATTTTTATGGACGTGGCAATACCAATTGTGTAACTTTTTTACTTTTAAAATGGCAAAGGGGATGCGATTTGAACGTGTAATTTTTTTTATTTTATACTTGACTCTTAGCAAAGCGATTGACAGTACAGCTTTGTGCATTGTATAAACAGTGCAGAATTTTGTTCAAAGATGACAGTTCTTTTACTTCTCACCAGAGACCAGAACTAATAGAAACCTAAACATGGCGGCTATGGAAGCCTCTATTAGATTCTAGCTGCTATGTTAACGGATAGGCACCCCATAACCTCGATGCAAGGGCAGCGATCAGAGTGAGGAACAGAGCGCAGCAGCATTTCTCTTTCATTTAGACACTATATTACTCATACTTATTCTTACTTATTACTTATTCTTACTCTTACGCTTAGCTCACCCTAGTACTTTGTAGCGAGACATTTTGATCGCTGCAGTATCTAAAGGGTGAAATGGCAGGGAACAGAGCTAGCTAAGTTTTAGTATTGCGCACAAGTTATTTATATTCCCAGAATCCTAGCAACCTGCATAATACAGATAATACATTATTTATGCTGCTGAAGAGTGAACACCACGAGAACAAAATTCCCGCAAACATAATATACTAGAAAACTGCTTAAAAGATCTATGGTACAGACAATGACACCATTAGAAAGTACATCTTGTCCCACAAAATAAAAGCCTTCATAGGTCTATATAGATGGAAAAATAAAAATGATGGCTCTTGGAAGGTGAGGAGGAAAAAAAAACAGAGAGCCATATTATTATGACAAGGAATGGGTTGAAGCCAAAAAAGTAGTTTGGAGTTCCTCAGTCAGCAAATATGGCCTAGTCCTCTACAGATTGGAGATCGATAACTGTTGTGTTTGACATTTTTGTCTTGGCTTAGAGTTGATATAGATTGAGCAGCCTTCCGCTTAGCTGGTAGCTGATCTTGTTGCCACGGGGAGAGTGGTCCAAGATCAGTAACAAAAAAACATGGCAGTACGTGGTGAAAGGGTCATCGTGATGACACAACCCTGCTTGACCCTTGATTGAGTGGTGAAGGGATCTGTTTCGGCCCCATTGCAGAGGACAGTTGCATTTATCTGGTTGCGTAGTAGCCTCAGGATACTAATGAACTTATTGAGGGTAACCAAGTCTAGATAAAATCCTCCATAGACCATCCTAACTGATGGAGTTGAAGTCTTTGTCGAGTCATTGAAGGCTGCCTACAGTTTCTGTTTCTGTTTAACATTTTTCTTTAATTTTTCAGGCTACAAATATCGCATCAGTAGTACCCACCACAGATTCACAGTTGAGCAGCCGGTACAGTAACAAAAGCAAATAGGACAGCAACAGCCAGGACTTGGGCGTAGCAGCAGAATGGTGTGTTTGTGTAGGTGGGGAAAAGGTAGTGTAGATGCTGTAAAAGTGAGGAGCCAAAGATGGACTTCAAACTATAATTATAAGTGGCACTCTACTTAATAATTTTCACACAATAAATGTGTCTATATAAGCCAAAATTGGATATTTAAAAATACCCTATTACACTCCAGGCATATGCAAAATAGAACAATGGTCCAGAGATTCAAAATCCTGACATTTAGGTCATCATTTGACCTTTAATCAACAAAATATCTAACTGCAAGCACAGTGATGACATCCTGGAGTTGATCGTTGTGCTTACAGTAATCTATTTCATTTATAAAGGACAGATGATAACCTGTCTGAATCGATCTTTGAAGACTGGGTAACCCTTGAGTCTTGCATCCTGTGATTGACTGTTTGAGATTGGAGACAATTGTACGTCTTTGCAAAATCTGCTTGCATGACAGACCCAAAAGGAGAGGAAAGGAAATAGCTGCAATTGGAAAGAATGTTTCCTGTGAGTTACTGGATTTAAAGTGATTGGCCAGCTCCCTTTTGTACTCACCTTTGTACTCCATGACTGCAGCATTAAAGCTCTGGTGACTTATCAGTGGTCATGTTGTGTTTCCTTAACATCGCTTTTTAGGAAGAGAACAATGACAGTGTGGTGGTGTCAGTGGATTGGCATGTGGCCACTGATTTGCTGCATCGGTCATGTGCCTCCAGGAAGTAAATGAAGACTAGACCAATCACTGGAGCTTCAATGCTGGATCGGCAGTGAATACAAAAGTGAGTACATTTTTTTTTTTGTTCATTTACACCGATTGAGGGTAATACGTTTTTTGGGGAGTTGGACAACCCCTTTAACTGTACTGTATTGACTTATACAGTTTGCAAAACCTCCTCTGTAGAACTATGGTCACTTTATGTTGATAATATTGGTCTTTGTACAGAAGTTTTTGTTCTGTAAAAGTATGGTAATATCATGGGAGTACAGGAGCACTGTTAAATGTGAATTATTGTTGTAAATGATTATGGTGAATTATATAATTAAAATGTAATAGCAAGAGCTCATAGTAATTAACAAGATCAGTGTTTGTCTATGCCATGGAGGTTTGTGGAAATATTGCGTCAGTGGCTCTGGGCATAATGGAGCCACTAGAGAGGATGCATGTGGGTTGCCTTTTTGCATGATAAACCCCCTCTGTAAAAAACACAAATTTATTTTCTTATTTTTTTACAAGACATACTTTTTTTAGACTTTTTCAAATAGAAACAGGAGACCTCCCCTTGTGAAAGATCCTCTTTAAATTCATAGTATATGTAGATTAAAATGATTTCTAAATCCATTCTCATAGTTCTATGCAGAAAGTTAACCTGTTAAATAACAACATGGTTCCCAGTGACTGCTTTTGCTGTGCCCGATAGACACATTAGACTCTTAAATAAAGGTGAAAACACAAACGTTTGCCTACAGCTAGTCTAGATGTAAGTGGTGTTGAAATATGGTTACATAAGACACATTCAATTTTGTTGTGGATAGCAAAAAAAGCTATCAATAATGTCCAGTGCTTTAAGTAGATTAGAGATACAAAAAAAAAAAGACAACAGATCTAGGATAAGAGGAGGATATTAATCCTATGGGTGTGTTTCGCTCTTGTACTGTGATCAATTTCTTTTATATTGTTCCACTGGAAGGAGACTAGAACACTTTGTAAATCTGTGAAACGGACACTGTGTTCAGAGAGCAAGTTAAAATATTCACATAAGAAACACTCTAGTAAAAATTGAGTATTGCTTAATTATTTTCTAGTAAACTGAAGCCATCTTCACAAAGAATTCTCCGTTTTCAGACCAATTCCAAGGATATGTAATAATAATATGTTTTTATTTCCCCAGAAGCAAGACATGTACACAATATGTGCTTAGTGAAATGTTCATATTTCAGCAACTCCCAATGGAGATCTCAAACTGTGGAAGAAAATCAATTTGGCACAGATTCCATGTCATTGTTTAACCGGTAGACAGCAGAACCCATGTTTTAGCATCTCCAAAGTAACACAAACATAAAGTAAAATGATGCAGATCTATAGAAATTGAAGTGTGAAGCAGATGGACTGCAGGCATCAAGTTAAAAATATAATATGATATGTGTACGGCATGTGTGTTACCCAAACTGTATACCGTATTGTGCAGCCATGGATAGGTTTCAAAACTTTGTCAAAGTAGATGGTAACCTACTGGAAAGAAGCAAGTGGGAATATTTCTATAGGTGCATGAATACAAAATGCATTGGGAGCCGTTCTAGAATATAAGATTTATCATTTTAAAAAGAAAATGAGAAAAATAAAGCAATAAATAGCAGAAAACCAACTTATTTGTTTGTATAGTGAAGGAAATAATTATTTGATCCCTTCTGATTTTGTAAGTTTGCCCACTGACAAAGACATAAACAGTCTATAATCTTAAGGGTAGCTTAATTTTAACATTGAGAGATAGAATTTCCAAAATAAAATCCAGAAAATCACATTGTCTAAATTATATACATTTATTTGCATTTTCCTGAGAGAAATAAGTATTTGGTCCCCTACCAACCATTAAGAGTTCTGGCTCCTACAGACCAGTTAGACGGTCCTAATCAACTCGTTACCTTCATTAAAGACAGCTGTCTTAGTCACCTTTATAATAGACTCCTGTCCACAGATATACTCAGTCAGACTCTAACCTCTACAACATGGGCAAGACCAAAGAGCTTTCTAAGGATGTCAGGGACAAGATCATAGACCTGCACAAAGCTGGAATGGGCTACAAAACCATATGTAAGACTCTGGGTGATAAGGAGACAACTGTTGGTGCAATAGTAAGAAAATGGAAGAAATACAAAATGACTGTCAATTGACATCGATCTGGGGCACCATGAAAAATCTCACCTTGTGGGGTATCCTTGATCATGAGGAAAGTGAGAGATCAGCCTAAAATACATGGGGAGACTTGTTAATCATCTCAAGCCAGCTGGGACCACAGTCACCAAGAAAACCATTAGAAACACATTACACCGTTTTGGCTTAAAATCCTGTAGTGCCTACAAGGTCCCCCTACTCAAGAAGGCACATGTGCAGGCCTGTATGAAGTTTGCCAATGAACACCTGTATGATTCTGTGAGTGATTGGGAGAAGGCTCTGTGGTCAGATGAGACAAAAAGTGAGCTCTTTGGCATTAACTCAACTCGCCGTGTTTGGCGGAAGAGAAATGCTGCGTATGACCCAAAGAACACCGTCCCCACTGTCATGCATGGAGGTGGAAACATTATGTTTTGGGGCTGTTTCTCTTCTCTTCACCGCATCAATGGGAGAATGGATGGAGCCATGTACTGTTAAATCCTGAGTAACGACCTCCTTCCCTCCCCCAGGACATTAAAAATGGGTCGTGACTGGGTCTTCCAGCAAGACAATGACCAAAAGCATAGAGCTAAGGCAACAAAGCAGTGGCTCAGAAAGAAGCTCATTAAGGTCATGGAGTTGACAAGCCAGTCTCCAGACCTTCATCCCATAGAAAATTTATGGAGGGAGTTGAAGCTCTGAGTTGCCAAATGACCACCTCATAATCTTAATGATTTCGAGATGATCTGCAAAGAGTAGTGGACCAAACATGACATGTGCGCAAACCTTATTATCAACTACAAAAACGTCTGACTGCTGTACTTGCCAAGAAGGGTTTTGCCCCCAAGTATTAAGTCTTGTTTGCCAGAGGGATCAAATACTTATTTCTCACTGCAAGATACAAATACATTTATGTAATTTATACAATGTGATTTTCTTGATTTTATTTTGGATATTCTATCTCTCAATGTTAAAATTAACCTACCCTTAAAATTAGACTGTTCATGTCTTTGGACAAACAACACGGGATCAAATAATTATTTCCTTCACTGTATATTACTAAATCTAGTTCCAGATTATAAACACCTCAGCTACTGTAGAACGTCTTTTTGAAGGATGCGATAGATACTTCTATGCAGCAAAGTGTATCATATATGCAAGGGTGCACAACAAGCCAGTCAATCTACAACAACTGCCTTTGCTGAAAGCAAAATGACATTGTAACGCTATTCATCCCTGTGTAATCCTCTGGGCCTGACATCAGAATTTGACGTTCATAATATAAAGAATATTTGCAAAATAATGAATTCATTTTTGCAATATTTAATATATAAGACATTAGTAGTATTTTATTATTGACATGCCAGTACACAGCTGAAACAAATTCTATTTTGATCATAAAATAGTCTTCTGAAGTTATTTTTCATCTCCTGTATTTACACCTTGATATAAAACAATGTGACATTTTATCCTGTAATATAATTACCTTGCTGTGTTTATGAAACAGACATAAAATTTAACAGGAAGCAAGAGCTAGAAATTAAAATCGCTGTCCAGGATTAAACTTTTATTTTCTTTATCGGTAAGGGCAGTTTAATTGGAAACTATATAACCTATCACGAGCTATTTATGATAGTGGTGTCTTTTAACATTGCACAGACACCAGGGTCCGGTTACCTCTGCATCCCCTCTACCTGTGCTCCTATTATAATCCAACTTTTATTTTCACCTCTCTATGCTTGGTTCTTGTTGGCATGTGACTCGTAGATCTTCATATCAAATCTTTTTAAAATATTTGTAGGTTTTTGTTCTCTGTTGAACTGATCATTTTATCCTCGGGTATTTGGTGATGCAAGACTTTCAGTGTAGATTGTATAAGACGTATCACACACTGTGCCTCATCAGAACTCTCGATTCCCTAAACTATTGTTGATTTAACCCCTTAAGCCCCAGGCCTGAATAGTAGTTGATGGCCAGAACATATTTTATAGTTTTTGTCTCCTTGAGTTTCAATAGTTGTAATTTTTTTATTTCTTCAATGACGCAGTTTTATGAGGCCTCGTTTTATTCGAGACAAGTTGTACTTTATGGGGGAATAGTTTAAGTTCACTTATAAATAATTGCATAATTTGTTTTTAATTTTTAAAATTTTTTTCATTTTTTTTTTTACACCATTCACTTTTCACACTTAATAACTTGTTAGATTAATTTTACAAGTTATTATGGTCGTGTGGATACCTAATATATGTAGGTGTTTTTTTGTGTGTAATATATGCACAATTATTTTTTATTAAATATTTATTTTTATTTTATTTATTTTTTTATTCATTTTTTTTACACTTTTTGTTTTTTACTTTTTTTTTTTAATCCCATGAAGGGAGAACTGTTTTACATTTTTTTTTTTTTTTTTACACTTAGTAATGTATTAGCATATTCATATGCTAATACATTATAATCTGTGTCAGTCTGACACAGGCAGTGATCTGGACAGCACACAATTTGTCCTGATCACTGACTTCTTACATAGACCACCCTGGGGCTACTGTAGGTCCCCAGGGCTGACTGTGCAGCCGTTCCCCGTGCTCTGTCGGGTCACCGGGTGTTCCGATCACCCGACAGAGCAGAGAAACCCTTTGATTGTGCTGCAGTGACGATCCGCGGCAATCAAAGGGTTAAAGCACTGGAGTGCGGGGGTTTCCCTGCTCCCCGGTTCTCGCAGGAGATGCTCTGGGATCAGGGCAGTGTAGCACAGCCCCGATCTCAGCACAGCTGCGGCACCCGAAGCCGCAAACTCCGATGTCTGTAGTGATGCCAAAAGACGTCGCTGTAGACGAACGACCTGCACCAGACGACGTCAAAAGTTGGTGGGCGGTCGTTAAGGGGTTAAATATATGACCATTAATACTTCTTTGAGTCCTCAGTGTCTTTCTAGTAAGTAAGGATCTTTATATATAACACACTTGAATAGAATCTCAGCCGGCACTACTCCACCAATGAGACCCCACATGATCTCTCTGTTAATCTTACATCAATGGTGGTGAACAGCAATGTATAAGCATCTTCTCCAATCCAATGCTCAAAAGCGGTAATGATCCTCATTAGGAAGAGGCATCATGTCTGTAGAGACTAATAAGCCTAGAATGCTCCACTAAAATTTCAATATATTCACACAAGCTCAAGAGAACAAGGTCTCCAGCGCCACCGATTGGACGTAGCATTTTGAATTAATACTGAGTGCCACATTCTTTTTTCTTAGGATTTAGGAAATAAGGGTCTGTTTACACTCAAGTCATGGTTTCTGTTACACTTTTTCTTTTTTTTTTTTAAATGATACTTGTGAACCACTTGCATTCTCCTTTCATTTTAATGGGGTATGTTGGAGGTCTAGCATTTCTGAAACCAAGAATAACACTGCAGGCTTCTCTACCTTGTTGTCAAAATTACGGAAAAGGCTGTCAAATTCAGAGGACATAAACTACCTGAATTTTTTATTTTATTTTTGTGAACGTTTTAAAATCCTGCGCTAAAAAATACAGCTGAAGTGGTGTAACCGCAAACAAAGGGCGATTGGAAGATTCGCAGCGACATCCAAGCAAGACCTCGGGAAACAGGCTGTTTGGTTCTTGAAAATAAATGGCTCCTCTGCAGCTTGTGAAGTCCTGCATTAAACCAAATATAAAAATGATTTATATACCCTTTTTGCACAAGGGACTTTCAGAGGATATATCTGCAGATGTCACGATGTTTTATTTCAAAATCAAACATTGAAATAAGCAGTAAGGCGGGCTGGATATTGCTTTGTAGTTCTGTCCCTTACTGATAAGGGGAATAAAGCAAATAAATGAGTTAATGAACTATTCCAGGTAACAGACCACATAACTTACACATTCCATAAACAGAAAGTGAGTGTCTTCCAGCACTAAAAAGAGCTGGTGTTGGATACCAATGTGTGCCGGAAAACTGACCTTTCAAGCCGCTATAAAGGGTATTTGAAAGTATACGATCTAATAGGTAATTTTATAGTAACCCAGTTTTATCCACGCATTTCATTTCTTTGTTAAACTCTTCTGCTGTTGCTTAATCCATTTACTGTTACACTAAAGATTACAATAATGTATTATTCACTTCCCCGATAGAAGTGCAGCAAATTGAAGGATATCTACACCTTCAATTATGCTTGTAACTCTTCTTGACCTAATAAATATTTTATATTTGTAGGAGGGTTGTCTCTAGTTATACCTTTTACAATCTGTAGAGTGAGCAAATAATTTAACACTTTCATTTATACGCAATTCTTTTTTCTCCTATTACAGAATACAAGAAAAATTGACACAAACAAAACAAATGTACTGTCACTTAACTATCCAAGGTCTTCTTTTGTCAGTTCAGGTTCTCTGTCATGTTTTTCCTCCTCTTTGTCTTCAACCCTTCTTTTTAACTAACCCTATAACAGTTTAAAGCATTCCTTCTGTGATCCCCTCATACACCTCTTAAGATATGCACTTCAGTAGGAAAATTTACATTTTTAATTCAGAATAAAAAAAAAACCATAGTGCTCCATACTGTTACTAGCTTTATTTGTAAGGTGCATACCACATGTACCACATGCTTTTAGTATGTGACGTAGCAAGGGCACAGCTAGAGGGTTGCTAAAGGGGAGGTCAGGCATGACGTTTTAAATTGTGATTTCTCACCTCTGTCTACAAGTGCCACCCGCTGCAGAGGATGTCAAAAGGGAGCCTTATTTGTCCTGTGTCCATTAGATTAGGACGATTGCCCAAGTAGGGGGCTTGGGATCCCTCAATGGAGTCCAAAAATTTTGTTGTGTATATATAAGGCTTTCCTGTTGGTAGGTGGGGTTCCACCAGGTTTGATAGTGGAAAAGGAGCTATTCCTTCCTTCAGAAGTAGAAAGGGTTAAATGGTGAGGTTAGAAATCAGGTTTTTAAATAGTGTGTATAGAGGTTGAGTTATACATAATAAAAGTTACGTTTTAGTGTTTTATAGATAGAGAACTGATCGAGTTTAAGTTTGCCTATGGCAAAATAGTAAATATAGTGATCAGAAGTCACTCTCTGTTCTCTTGTGAGATTCCCTTTTTTTTGGAGACTATTTGGAAAATCCAGTCTTCCCTTAAGGCTATTTCTACACAGCTACAGTTAGGCTATGTTCACACTGCTTATTTCGGGGCGTATTTGCGGACGTAATTACATCCGCAAAAACATCATGAAATACGTTTCAAATAATGAACAATTAGATTAGCATGGATTCCAATGTAAAATACGCCTCGTCGTTCAGACGAGGTGTATTTCCGCGATGTAAATACGATCGTAAAATTTAGTCCCCTGTCACTTATTGAGGCGTATTTTGTGACGTAAATCCCCATAGTAAAGACTGGGGAATGTATTTATGATGCAAAATACTTGCCACACTTTGTGACACGTATTTGAAATGTATTTCGGGACGTATTACGTCCGCAAATACGCCCCGAAATAAGCCGTGTGAACATAGCCTAAAAATACCTTTGAAAACCCACAGTGTTTTAACTTCGCTGCATCGGGGTTTTTTTGCACACGAAAACGCGATCTGATTTCGGATTCCGAACATGTTCTATCTTCCGCCAGAAGGCCGGCAGATTCAGTAGAAAACCTGTGCTGTGTAGACTACAGCACGGATTCTCTATTGAAGTCTACATAGCGCCCGGTACAGTCGGATTTTTGTCGGATTCTAAAAACTGAATCCGCTTAAAGTCTGACGAGAATCCAGTGCTGTGTAGACAAAGCCTAACAACTCCTGTCTGTGTTTCAATAGATTACAGCGTCCAAAGCTTCTTATCAGCTGTTGTAACTTTATTCAGGCAGCAGCTCTGTCAGGATGGACAGTAGAAGGAGGAGGATGTCTGCAGAGAGACTCTGTCCTTTACTCCCCATCCCTACTGTTTCACTGCTAAAATATGACAACTCTGCAGAAAAGAAAAGTATATATAATGTGTGTAACTATACTGTAGGTCTGTGTTGTGTGTCTATATGAATGTGTCTATAGCATTACTTAGATGTATGTAATGTGTGTGTGTGTGTACTAGTACTATAGTGTGTGCAGTAATAGTGGTTCTATGTATGTGTATGCATCATAGCAGTATGTACAAAGGGGCATTGATACATAGTAAAATAAAAATGAATACTATTTTACAAAACATAATCACATTTCAACTTTATGCTAAGACAATCAATGCATCTATCAAAAAGTAATACTAATAATTTAGAAAAAAAAAATATCCTGTTCTGCAAACCATGACTCCACTATATTAATTACCATGTAAATTTTCATTCTTTACTTAATTTTTGGAGTTTGTAAAGCATTAAAGGGGATGTATCGCTTCCTTACTTCGGCTGATTCACACTTCTCTTAGCTCCCAGCTCTGTGAATGCAGGGGCGTTTCTTCCCTCCCAGCTGGATGAACTTCATCCCCTTCACTGCTGGCCTGGGGACTCCCCCCTCCCTCCCCCCTCCCCTCTGAGTCCACATATCACTGTGTCTCTCCCTATCAGTCTTATTTTATAAGAGCTGTTTTACATACCACAGGCTGCTTTTCAATCTAATCTGAGCACTGATCTCTCACAGCTGGAATGTATTACAGCTTTCTAAGAAACGGCACAGTTTTGGTTGTATGCAGGAGAGTTAGGCACAGGGACAAAACTGTCATGTTTTCTCATTGTACAATCTGCTGCAGTCTTTTTCTGCTAGGTGTGGAAATAGAAAATGATACGGCCCCTAACTCTGAGTCAGACACACAGCTCCGTGAATCGACCCAGGGGCTGTACAGAATGTAAATGAGCTCTCAGCTAGTGAATTGCAAGGAGGAGGGATCAGGAGGGATTAGACCCACACTGGATATCAGTGTAAATAAAAACACAAGATAAGGGACACTCTGAGAACAAGGCAGCTTTGCTAATGACATCCAATTGCAAAGTTGCTTGTTTTCACTGTCCCCTTATTCTGAAGACCATTTAATGAAACGATAACACCCCTTTAATAACCATACATGGCCAAATAGGAGAACATAGCAGATGATTAACAATTCAAAGCTGATTTCATCGAGCTTTTGCGGGGCAATATGAGACTTGTGGCCAGGTGCATTATCCTGCAAAAAGAATCCGCCTTTGGAAAATTCGTCATTGTGTTTTCTCAATTTTGACCCCAAGTTTGGTTAAGATTGATGTGTAATATTCTCCCATAATTGACTTTACCATGTTCCAAGAAATCTGTAAAAATTATGACATTTTTGTCAAAGAAAATGGAGACAAGAACTTTTCTAACAGAATTACAGACTTTTTTTGGGCTAAGGAGAACCAGAATGTTTTCATGTAAACATTTAATTAATTTCTTGATAATAATAATGTATCCAGGTTTCACTGATTGTAACAAGGCGATCCAAAAACTCTTTCTATTTTTCTTTAGTTAAGGGCAAATTCATTTGTCAGTCCAATTTGTTTTCTCCGCGTTAAGACATTTGGGATTTACTTTGCAGATAGCTTTCCCATTTTCAATTTATTAAGAACATGTGAAAAATGCGTTTGTAAGCGACATTCAAAGCCTCTGATGTGTTTTACGTTGATTTGTCTATTCAAAATCATATTATGGAAAGCATCAATGTTTTCTTGCATTGAAGCAGAAATCAGTCTCCCACACTGTGTGTATTTCTGTACATGGTATATGTGTGTTTGTATGTACATGGAATAAACTACACTGAATCTCTGTCCCAGGTAAATGTCTACAGTAACTACCTCTGTATTACAGTAGGAAGAGACATAAATTACCCCATCTCTTCTTGTTGAGAGAAAAAATTAGTGAGGGAGTTAAAATAACTGTTATACAAACATGGAACAAACTGTATATTTGTTTATAGGAAATAACTGGCAGTTAAAATGTTCGCAAGTGGGTGAGTAACTGGCTCAGTGATAGAGAACAAAGGGTGGTGATTAATGGTACATACTGAGACTGAATACCAGTTACAAGTGGAGTACCGCATTGGTCAGAATTGGGCCCTAATCTCTGATATATTAAATAAATACCTTACCATATTCTACTGCACAGTAGAATATCAATATAAGAAGAGGATACTAAACTCTGTAAAGTAATTAAGAAAATGGAGGAGAGTACACGGTTAACAGAGATTTAGAGGTTTGGGCAGAGAAGTGGCAAATGAGGCTTAACAGTAATAAATACAAGGTAATGCAAATGGAAGGAACAATCCATTCCATGATTAATTTATCAATTGAAAAACTCTGGGTAATACTGACATGGAGAAGAACTCGAGAATATTAGTTGGCAGTAAACTTAACTGTAACAGCCAGTGTCAGGCAGCAGCTGCCAGTGCAAATAGGATCAGGGGGGTATTAAAAGGGGCATAGATGCACATGATGAGATCATTATATAAGTCACTGGTCAGACCACACTTGGAATATTGTGTACAGTTTTGGGCACCGGTGCACAGGAAGGGCTTGTAGAGCTGGAGCACACAACGATAATAAAAAGACTGAGTGGATTGCAATACCCAGAAAGATTAGCAAGATTAGGGTAATTTAGTTTAGAGAAGAGATGGCTTTGGGGGATCATAATAAATATATGAGGGGTAAATACAGAGCTCTCTCCCAAGATCCATTTATACCCAGAAGTGTATCTACAACAAGGAGATATCCTCTACGTCATACATGGCCGCTTGGAATAGCGCATTAGTATAAATTATTTGTGAACATTTTGACAAGGTTGAACATCTTCATTTAGGGTATATTTAGACTGTGTGTTTGTGCTGTTTTTGTTGAACCATGTAGCAAAGATCAAATACTTTTTACTGCAGATTACTGCATTTTTTTGGTTTTAATGAGCTTTACATGGGCTAGCTACAAAACTTTAACACCGTAAACCATGTGCAGTTTGGCCATATATTCAAATATATCTGAAAATACCCTTATCCTAGCTATGTCTGATAATAACTTGGAAAAGTCAGATGGTATATTCTTGATAACAAAATTACGGTAGCTCTGTGCTATAGAGTACAACTGATGCCATCTTTGTAAGAAAGTCAGGTTCCCAAAATTTTTTAATCTTATTATGTGAATGCCATATAAAACTATAAAATGAGGTCCTTGGCCTGATATAGGTTTTAATGGGATTCTGGGAATTATGCAATTGTTTAAGGTGAAATTTTTGAATTTACTTCTCCCAGTCAAAATCTCCTAAACCATATTGAATGAAGTTATGCGACTTGCTAAGTAGGTGAACTCATGTCCTTTCTAAAACAGCTCTCATTGTTACTTGGTTGACCACATGTAACTGGTAATTGCGACCATCTCTGTAAAGTGTTTGACATTAAGTTCCACAAAACATGAGGAAAAAGTAGTTGAAAAATATCAGTCTGGAGAGGGCTACAAAGTAATTTCTAATAATCTAGAACTTCACTGAAGCACGGTGATGGCATTTATCTTGAAATGGAGACGACGTGGTAAATCTTCACAAAATTGGTTGCCCTGTTAAGATTGATTCAATGTCATAGTTTCTTTCAGAAACAGAAAATACATCCCATAAGGATTGTCTAGGAATTCCAAGCCTACACAGCCTTAACTAAGGTCAGTGTTCATAAATCCCCAATACTAAGCATAAAACCACTTTTTCACATGGATAGATTTTGGTCAGTATTTTGCATCAGTATGTAGAAGCTAACACCAGGTTTGAAAGGAGGAGAAAAATTATAGATTTGCACTTCATTTATGTTTTAGATTCATTCCTGGCTTTTGTTTGTGAGCATTAATACAAAATACTGACCAAGATGATGTACTGTGAAAGTAGCTTAAATGAGGCTCATAAAAGAATAGCACTGATGCCCATGTTAGTCTCATATTTGCAAATATACTCAGTTAGCCTCTAAAAGGTATCGCCTGATTTCTTCACTATTCTCATATTTTCAAATAAAAACAAAGCCTTCATTGAAGTCCTAAGGAGAAAAGGCTGAAGCATGAATAGCCTCTATCACATGCTCTTTTTGGGGCCTTTATTTTGGCTTTAAAAACACCTCTAAAACTTCTTGCTTTTTTCTAATGCTACTTGCATATTTTATACATTTTTATGCAATTTTACAAGCTAATTTGTTAAAGCGTAATATAGGTTTTTAGTGCTAAATGACATATAAATCATGTGATTTAAGTTGAAGTTTCTCCTTGAATCACATAATTTCTAATGTTAGAAAAACGAAACAAAAAAACACAGCACACATCTATACATTTAGCAAGAAAAAAAGAAATAATGGAAGTCTACTGGAGGAAAACAACATCAGTTTGTCTGAAAAATGCCACAGTATGATGTGTTTGAGAAAAAAGCTCAACCAAAATGAAAAAAAATGCTTTTTATTTTTTTTCTGGTGTTAATGGTAATGGTAAATTCAGTATTGAATGCTTTCTTCTCCACTATTTCTGCGTGGTAAGGCCGTGTTCACACGGCTTATTCAAGACGGAATTGCGAGCCAGATTGCGCTCGCAAATCCATCTTGAATAAGGGGCGGGGGCGCGGCCCACCGGCCCATAGACTTCCATTATCCACGGCGTGTTTTTGCGCTGAATAATGTGCATGTCAGTTTCTCCCCCCCGGGCCCGGATTGCCGAGCTGGGAGGAGCGAGGGAATCCACCGTTCTTATGAGAACGGTGGATTACCGTAATTACGGCGACGGATTGGCGCCGTAACCTGCAGCGCAAATCCGGCGTGCGTACGGCGCCATCCGCGCGAAATAAGCCGTGTGAAACGACCCTTAAGGGGCAACTTCAGCCATCCAATGGTTGTGGACCACTACTTTTTAACAGGTTCCCCACTTGGCGTGATTGATGTTTGCGGTGTGGCATGCCGCTGAAAATTATTTCTGCTTAAGGCTTTGTCTACGTGGCATAAGTAAAATGGCATCGGATTCTGTTCTAGAATCTGACCTGTATTTTACTCTTGGTTTTCGGTTTTTAAATTTTTTGTCATAGTTTTTACAGTTGTTTTTTGGCCAGCCCACAATTAACTCTACTATAATCCACCATTTTCTGACAGATTATAGAACATGTATTTTTGATCGGATTTCGTTTTTGAAATCCAACCTCTGAAAATCCGAGCTGTGTAGACTACAGCTTTTCTATTGTGGTCTATGGTAATGATTTACAGTCGGATTTATTGCGGATTCTAAATACTAAATCCCCCATAACTTCTGACCACAATCCAGTCCTGCTTAGACAAAGCCTAATGGGATTGTCCAATGGAAGAAACTTTTGAAATTTTTAAATGGTGCCATGCAGCAGGAAAAAAAACTTTGTGGGGTTAACAGGAGAAAAAATGCAATTGTGCCTTGTTTTTTTGGGTTTCGGTTTTGTTGGAGTTTACACTGAACAGTTTTATTGACATCTGTATTCTGTGGGTTAGTATACATGGGCCAAAAAATGCCCCCACTTTATTACCACATCTCCCCACTATATAGTGACTAACACCACCATAATGTTACTGACCAAACAATATACCAAGACCAATATTACCAATAACAATATACAAAGACCAAATAATGCCACATATCAATACTAGTGTTGAGCAATTATTATCGACAAAGTTAAAATCGGCACAGTTTTTATGTTGTTCGAAATTTTGGGATCATGCGATAATTTAGGTTAAAATCTGTGCATCATCTTTTAAGATCGCGCCATTTTCAGCGCTTCCTGTCATTTTGGCGGCCAGCAAATCAGCTTACAGAATAGAGCAGGGTAGATGTGTGTGCGAAAGTCATGACTGGGATGTGTGTGGTTGCGATTGGCTGGAAAAATCAATGACCTGTTTTACATAGAACAGCCCTTTCCTGTTCAGCCTCAGTGTCTTCCAGCGTCTCATAGCAGTAGGACGTGCGCTCTACTTGTGTCCAACCAGCTCAGCGAAATGATTCTATTTCTTCACAGAGAAAGCTCTACTGTAAGCTGTGATCCTTACAACTTAGTTAGATTAGAGATTGGAAGATTTTATGTAGTTAGGTAGAGAATTTTAAAGGGGCATCTACCGCTGTAAAGTCACGGGGGGAGATGGGGAGGGGGCCGCGGAAGCGAACACAGACAAGCTCTATAAAAGAATACTGGAAAAAGTTCACTAAGACTTAGTGTAGAAATTGCACTGCATAGCTTTATTATTAACAGTTTTCTATTGAAATATTTCTGGATAGTGGGCAGCCTGAACTTATATTAGGATACACATTTTTTCTAAAGGGCAGGTTCTTTGTTGGGTGCCCAAAACTCCACTTTAATTATCGTATACATTTCGATAGGTGGTTCTTTTTAAAATTTTGCCCATTCCACCTTGTTGATTACCCCCTTTGGCGTTAAATTAAAATCAGAAATTTTGTAGCCCCAAGGTGAATTGAAAGGTGAAAAAAAAATACCTTTTTTACCCGAATACATTACAGATACGTTTTTTTTGATTTTTGGGCACAAAGTTTGTTCATTGAGGCCCCTTGCCTTAAATGGAATACAGCAATTTTGTAGTCCCCACAGGTAAATTGA
Source organism: Phyllomedusa bahiana (assembly GCA_025379985.1). Lineage (NCBI taxonomy): Eukaryota > Metazoa > Chordata > Amphibia > Anura > Hylidae > Phyllomedusa > Phyllomedusa bahiana. The sequence continues at coordinate 156,574 of JAODAL010003497.1, forward strand.
AAGGTGCCAAAAATACCTTTTATTGAAACCATTACATCGTGTTTTTGCACTTTTGCCAGCCCAAGTTTTTTTGATAGAGCACCTTGCAGAAAAATTTGAATCCAGAATTGTGTAGTTACCACAGGTGTTTGATAGGTGCCAAAAAAATACCTTTTATTTCCGAATACTTACAGATAGTTTTTTTTTTAATTTGGCCCATACAGCTTTGTTCATTGAGGCACCTTTGACTTAAATGTGAATAAGCAATTTTGTAGTCACCCCAGGTGAATTAAAAAGTTGCCAAAAAATACCTTGTATTATGTACATTTCAGATACGTGTTTTTTTCCTTTGGCACAGGCAGTTTTTGTTTAGATCTATTTCATTTAAATGTGAATACAAAATTTTGTTTTGATTGAGAATAGTGTGATTTGCCGTCTTTTAAAAAGGGAAAATTCCAAAACTTTCCCATACCTTTAAAATTTTTATTTTTGAACATGGAGCGAAATGCAGGTGGAAAGGAGCAAAAGGGGGGGGTTAGGACGGGAGGTAGAGGTTGAGAGAAGGTGCTCCTTTCGTGCTGGCGACAAAAGATCCCCGCGGATCGTCGGTTGCGGACCGTCGGCCTGTCATCGCTGGGTCGGGCCCTTGAATTCAGTAAAACGAACAGCGTCGCCAACTGCCCCTTCAGGGTTTTAATGAAACCTGCACCCCGAACAATTGTCATTTTTTGAATTTTTGGGGGCATTTTGTGTAAAATGCAGTAGACTAAGGTCTATTGTAAAAAAAATAGGGTTTTTCTCCCCGACATTTGTTCTTTCACAATTTGTAAAAGTGGTCAAGGGTGATGGTGCTGTCAGAAAAAGGAAAAGGTAGGCCCCTTGTTAATGGACACTTTTGCAAATGATTTGTTTTTGCAAGATCTTTAACAAGTTAAACCCCTGTATTGAGACAACCTTTTAAATACAATTAAAAAAGAGAAAAAAAGACTGGTGGATTCCACCCTATTTTAAAAATGTGTTTTTGAATTAAATTACAAAAAAAACTTGATGTCAAAATAGCTGGTAAAAAAATTCCTCTGAATTTTTAAAGGGAAGGACAGGAAAAAAGTGACAGATGTAGGTTATCAGAGGACATGGGTATGGGCACGGACAGAGAACAAAAATTACAGAGAAAAAATTTCCTCCAGACGTTGAGTAAAATAAAGAAAAAAAAAAAGGGAATGCCAAGAAAAAAGGGCACCTGGGGGGGAACAGGAGCTTTTTAACCACCAGTATTTCCAAAGTGAAGCTAAAATTGGCCCGCATCTACGGAGGGGCAAGCGCTACCCAGGACGGGGACGTATATGCAGTAAAACTTTAAAAGGGGGTTTTTTGAAAGCAGGGCCGGGAACAAGGGTAGGCCAAGGTAGGGGGGACCCGCCTAGGGGGCCTACCTTGCCTATCCCAAAGGGGGCCGTCAGGGCCCGACCCTCGGGGCTCCAGGCCGCTCCCGGGGGGGCCCTGAAGCGCCGGCGGTCTCTGTGCCCGTTTCTGCGGAGCAGAGACAGGCGTCCCTCTCCGCGCAGTGTGGGCCGTCCCGGAGGATGCTGGATCCCCCGGTGAGCTGCGGGGCCGATTACAGCGGGGGGCGGGCCCCTCATAGGCTGAGGACCCCCCGCCCGGCCCCCCATGCCCCCTCAGCCCCAGGTCGCGATGATGTGATGTCATCGCGACGCTGCCTCCCCTGGGCGCAAGCGCGTATAGGCTGTGCGCCCGAGGAGTGCCGGAGGAGCGCGGGTGAAGAGGACAGAAGAGGAGCGCGCGCCGGGGGAATTTTGGGTAAAGTTTTAAATGTTATTGTTTTTAAGGCCCCTGCCTTCCCCCCCAAATTCTCCCTGGGGCCCCCCAATAATGCCTGCCTGTGGCCCCCTAATATCCCTGCGGCCCCCCTAATCCCTGCCTGGGCCCCCTATATTCTCCCCCTGTGGACCCATCGCCTTCCCTGTGGCCCCATATCTCCCGGGCCCCTATAATCTGCCTGGGCCCCCTAAAATGCCTGCTGGTGCCCCCATAGCATGCCTGAGCCCCCATCGCCGTCTGTGGTCCCCATACGCCTGTCTGTGGTCCCAATGGCTGCCTGTCCCCTAAAGCCTCCCTGTGGCCCCCCCGTAGGCCTGCCCTGAGCCCCTGTACGGCTCCCTGTCCCCCCTATTTGCTGCCTGTGGCCCCTATATGCCCCCCGGGTGCCCCAAACGCCTCCCTGGTGCCCCCTACGCCTGCCTGGGCCCAAAACCCCCGGCCTGTGGCCCTTTACGCCTGCCCTGTGGCCCCTTTTTTTCCCGGCTCCCTTGGGCCCATTATCCCTGCCTGGTGCCCCCTCGGCCTCCCTGTGGCCCCAAAAGCCTGCCTGTGGCCCCCATACGCCTGCCTGTGGCCCCCTTTCGCCTGCCAAAGCCCATCGCCTGCATGGGCCCCCATACCCCTGCCTGTGGCCCAATACGCCTGCCTGAGCCCCTTTTCGGCTGCTGTGGCCCTATATCCCTGCCTGGTCCCCCCCTTGCCTGCTGGGGCCCAAGCTGCCTGTAGCCCCCCATCGCCTCCCTGAACCCTAGCTATATATTTCCCTGACCCCTAGTTTTTACCTGCCTGAGTCCCCTTATTTATTCCCTACCTGTTAAGGGGACAATATTATATCCCCTGTCTGAAAAGGGGACTTTTTTTCCTATAATTAAGGAGTTACGGGAAATGTGAGGAATCTTAAGTTTTGCGTCCAATCCAGGGACGGTTTTGGGCCGGGAGAATTGGCATAAGGTGTGAAACCCGGATGGAGAGAAAAGGGGAAAGTAACGACGCTGTCAGAAATGATGTCTCCGGGAGTCACAAAAATGTAATGCAGGTAATAATTATATGTCTGCAGACCCTACATCAATATTTAAATTCCCACAATATGGCCCTGATGGCGGTGGGTATGTTTTCAGGCCGTGTACAGTGTTGCCCTTGTGGGGGTCACGTTCGGTCAGGGTCTGGCAGGATTTTTGACCCTTTTAATAGTAATATTTTTGGGGTTTTGGTTTTGTAGGGGGTTTTTTAGTAACAATCTTTTATCTGGTAGATTTGCTCCTGTATCGGTGGTTATTAGGTGATGTTATTTAGGGGGATTGCCGTATACGGAGGGGGGATTTTTAAAAAAAGCAAATTTGTCGGGTGATTTTCATTGTGCCCGCGACTGCTGAGGAGATGGATGGGAGTTGTGGAATGTGCAGAAAATTGTGACAGGACCTGGCCGGGGGTGGAGGAATTAGTGGTGTTTTTGGTGGGGGGGGTATTTTTTTGAGGGGCGGGGGGGGGGGGGGGGGGGGCCTTGGCTGTACTGCTAGGGCACCAAAAATGCCTTTCCCCCGGCCCTGGGTTGAAAGCTCCTTTTTTCCGGACTTTTTAATGTGGGGGTCATGCGGTTTTTGGGGCTCATGCTGGTTCCCGGACAGGGGATATTCAATGTCCGTTCAAGTAAAATGTGGTTTAAATCATATGCCCTTTGGCACTTTTTAATTTGTGGGGTGATGCAGGTTTTTTAAAGGGCTGTGTGGTAAAGACAGGGATAGTGAAAAGGTCTGTGTTTTTTTTTTTTGTGGTTTTATAAACCCAAAGTGTTGCCTAAGTGTGCACGTTTCCATTTGACTGTTTGGTTTTAATTTCCCGTTCTCCAGCCTGTTTTGGGTTAAAAGAATGAAGGTGTTGTTGCTCTCCCCTAGATTTTGGGCATCGTCTAATCTTTCCATCGAAATTTGTCGAATATGGTCGACTATCGCCATCGACCGATTGTGATGGTCAACGTAATCGCTCAACACTAATCAATACCATATGGTGACTTGAATCACCATACTGTTACTGACCAATTCAATATACCAATAACTATAATATACAAGGACCAAATAATACAGTCACATCATGAACACATATAACCACCATTTAAAGATTTAAATAAAACCCCTTTTTACGGTTATCAATATAAACCTTCCTAAGATTTACACCATATAAAAACCATATTGGTATAAACCAGGGTACGCAGGTGTAAAGGCCCCGTCCGTATTTGTCAGGGTAGGAAGTTTGTTGTTCCATTAGCAATCCTGGACTATGTGTTTAGGGCCACATGTTTAATCCTAGTTTAAGCCCCCCCTTGTATTATATTTAAAGAGCAAGTATTTTGTTTTCTTTTGTGTGATATTCTGTGTTATGGTGGTGAAGGGGTTGGTTTCGTTCCATGCAACCCAAATAGGAGATATTGATAAGTCAATTCTATGTCTGTAAAAACAAGTGTTGAGTTGATCAGAGCTCCTCCCCTGCAACCCATCAGTCTCTAGTAATTGGCCAGGGGAAAGTTGGCTCCCACCACCCTCTACCCAAGAGGCTGGGCGGGTTTTTGTCAGTTGGTAGTCTGGCTTGGCCAGAGTCACATCTAACCTCCCTGCATCCACCTCGAAATCCTGTTAGCCCTGAGGTTTAGTCCCTTAACCTGTTCCCAGGCAGCTATAAGGATTGATTCGTGTCATCATTGTCTCAGTAGGACATTCTCTGTATTTAGTAGTGCCTGCTGTCGGATTGGTGAAGTGTTAAGCCTCGTTCACACGGCTTATTTGTCCACGGATTGGCGCCGTACTCCACGCCGGATTTGCGCTGCAGTACGGCGCCAATCCATCAGCGTAATTAGAGAACAGTGGATTCCGTCGCTCCTCCCCGCTCGCCGAATCCGCCGCGGGGGTTGAAAGTGACATGCACATTATTTACGGCGCGTACGCGCCATAGATAATGACAGTCTATGCGGCCGGGGAGCGGCGCCCCCGCCGCGCTCCGGCACCGCCCCCGTCCCGCCTCTTATTCACGCCGGATTTGCGAGCGCAATCCGGCTTACAAATCCGCCGTGAATAAGCCGTGTGAACACGGCCTTAGAGGGTCTCCCATTCACCGTCCATGTCTTCCTGGCTTACAAGTCAGTGTGTCCATGTGTATCCCTCCTGCTTGTCAGTGAGCGTTTACAGCGTCATCTTCTCTCAAGTTTATTCAAGTAACTTCTAGTAACCATTCATACGCACCTTATAAAGGCTGAAAACCGCAAGTCCCTGGAGCAGGTCTGTCTACTTAATTTTGTCTATCTGCTAAGGCCAAATCCATAGTAACCAAGGTAACCCCCTCTCTGAAGCTAAGGAGTCTGATCAAGCCTGCATTTACTCAAGACCTTATATACCTGTATCGAACTGTATAAAATTAATCCCTTCAGTAAATTTTTCATCTATTTGCACCATTATTGTGTAAAGACATTTTATTTAAAGAAAGTTCCCTTGTGTATCTGCTGAGAGGAGAAAGGCCTCATCACCCTCGGACCCCACCGTGACAGGAAGGTTGCAGAAGGTGAGCCCCAAAGTTGCACTACAGCACCCAGCAACACCCTCCAGCACAGCAACATCATTATCATCACTCACAGGGTTTGACATAGACACTCTATATATGTGATTACAGTGCAGTTATATCCAGAAACTCACATGTGACATCTTTTCTGATGGGAGTAATTTACTTTCCCCTTTCTTTCTCCATCTGGTCCAGACCATCAAAACAAAAACAAAAAAAAATTAGACAGGAAGATAAGTAGATGTTCTTTTCAAGTAGGTTAGACCCTCAAAAGGAGGTAAGCTGTATAAGTTGGCAGACTATTCCTATTAAGTACATAAAGTCTCCCTGATAAATAGGTATGCAAACCCCCTTTAGATAGATGAGCCCCCATTGGATAGATAGGCAAGTGGGTATATAGGGTCCCCGAGCAGATAAGTACTTCAGATATCCATTAAGTAGGTAAGTATATAGGCCTTCGCCAGAAGATAGATAGGTGTATAGGGTCCCCCAGTAGATAGGTTGGCATATAGGCTCCCCCAGTAGGTAGGTTATATATAAATGATTTCTTTTTTAATTTAAAAGTAAAAGAATAAAAAACTTGCCCAAATATTCCTCAAATTTACATGCCACTCCCCCTCCCCCCCAGTCTTCTGACCAGACCGGGTGGCATAACATCACAACGCCTGCTCTAGGATGCTCCTTCCAGTGTCCACTAGGCCATAAGCAATGTCTACAGAGACACCATTGGTAAGGTGCTGTTGTCTGTCTTTAGACTGTATGTGGAGTGGGTTTTTTTGTTGTTGTTGTTAGGGCTCTTTTTCATCCATCTTCAGCCAAGTACCAGCTGCACTGGGTGTCATTAGTGACAATGTCATAAATGGCAGGAATTCTGCCATTTCATCATCTTATGATTATTAGGCTTGCAGGAGTGTCCGTATTATGTCTGTCTTGTTGTCTGTGTGTGTTTGGAGTGCATGGCAACTACTTGGGAATCTTGCTTGTCAGCTGACCTGGGTTGCGCACCTAAGCAATTTTGGCATCTATAAAGCTCAGCTGAATATTGCACACTGTGCAGAGTATAGGTTTGGATCCCGGTCTTGTCCTGCTGAGTTGGAATGTTCTATCTAATGACAGACTGAAGTATCATGTTTATTGTCTTGATCTTGTTCAGTCTAGTTTTGGACTTTGAAACTTTAAAACAAATCTAGATTTCATTTTTGTCTTGTTTTCTCTGGGTCCTGCCCAGGTCTATGACTAGCTCTAGGTATACCACCTGTTAACAGAGGGAAAATAAGTTTTAATACACTGATTTTGCAGGTCTTCCCATCTACAAAGAATGGAGAGGTCTGTAATTTTTATCGTATGTACACTTTAATTGTGAGAAACCGAATCTTAAAAAAAAAAAAAATCAGAAAATCACGTATGATTTTTAAATAATTAATTTACATTTTATTGCATGAAATAAGTATTTGATACAATAGAAAAGTAAAACTAAATATGTGTTACAGAAACCTTGGTGTGCAATTAGAGGTCAGGTGTTTCCTGTAGTTTTTGACCAAGTTTGCACACACTGCTGCAGGGATATGGCCCACACTTCCATATGGATCTTCTCCAGATCTTTCAGGTTTCAGGGCTGTAGTTGAGCTACATTGAGTTTCGGCTCCATTAATTGTCAACTGAGTTCAGTTCTGGCTAGGCCCTGGCTGTGTGTTTCGGTCTTTGTCATTCTGAAAGACCCAGTCACGACCGATCTTCAATGCTTTTACTGAAGGAAGGAGGTTGTTGGCCAAAATCTCGCGATACATGGCCCCATCCATCCATCCTTTAATATGGTGCAGTAATTCTGTTCCCTTTTGCAGAAAAGCACCCCAAAAGTATGATGTTTCCACCCCCATGCTTCGCAGTTGGGACGGTGTTCTTGGGTTGTACTCTTCCTTCTTGCTCCAGGCACGGTGACTGGAGTTGATACCAAAAAGTTCTATTTTGGTATCAACTGACAACATGACCTTTTCCCATGCCTCCTTATGGATCATCCAGATGTCACTGGTGAAATTCAGATGGGCCTGGACATGTGCTGCCTTGAGCAGGGGAACCTTGCATGCCCTGCAGGATTTGAATCCATGACGCTGTAGTGTGTTACTAACAGTAATCTTTGAGACTGTGGTCCCAGTTCTATTCAGGTCATTGACCAGGTCCTCACATATAGTTCTGGGCTGATTCATGACCTGTCTCAGAATCATCCTTACCCCACGAGGTGAGATCTTGCATGGTGCCCCAGAACCAGGAAGATTGACAGTTATCTTGTGTTTCTTCCATTTTCTAATAATTGTGCCAACCGTTGTTGCCTTCTCTCCAAGCTACTTCCCTATTGTCCTGTAACTCATTCCAGTCTTATGCGGGTCTACAATATTGTCCCTGGTGTTCTTCGCTATTTTGTCTTGGCCATAGTTTTTGCCTTCCTCTGGATCAACACTTCAGCACAATAGGCTGAACTGGATGGACGTCAGTCTTTTTTCAGCCTTACAAACTATGTAACTATGTACCCTTGGTGGAGAGGTAAGAGTGTGATTGGATCTATAGACAGGTGTCTTTTAATACAGGTGATAAATTTAAACAGATGCAATTAATAGAGGTAATGAGTTCTTAAAGAAAAACTAACAGGTCTGTGAGAGCCAGAATTCTTGTTGGTTGGTAATTGATCAAATACTTATTTCACAATACCTCACTGTTGAGCACTATTGCTATAATTGAATATGTATGATCATTATTTATGTTTACATCTGTTGTTGTGTTGAAGTTATTGCATTATTATGTCCATTTATTCTTTATGCGCATTCGCCCTCCTTTTTTGCATGCATGTGCAGTTTTTATGTTTGGTCTTTTTGCACATTGGCATTCAGGACTGCAGTTTTGCACCATGCATTCACCTACTTGAAAGCATGCACATTTCGTTATTTCTTTATTCACAACCATTTTTATTGAGGTCCTTAGCTTCTTCTAGCGTTAACTGTAAGGCTTTCCCACTCTGATGCAGATGTAACATCTCTATCAGTTCCAATTAGGCAATCCTGAACAACATTCTCAAGTGCTGTAAGTACGTTCACTCTGAGCAGAAATGATGGCTGTCATTCATGCTGGAGGTGTCAAAGAGAGCGCTATGCATCAGCCAGGTCAGATATCGGTCAAGTACCCTCGCCTAGCATCTGGCACATAGACCATACTGGTGTAAAAGGTTATGAATGGTCTGACGTGACACTTGGTTGCCTCTCACCTCTCTTAAACATGCTTTGAGTTGTGTGGCATTCATCATGCGGTTCCGCAGGCCATTGCTTACAATGAAGTGATCATCATTTTGTGATGGAGCTAAAGGACGTCCACTTCTTTGCCTTTCTGTGACTCTTCCAGTCTCTCTATATCTCTGTTGCAACCTGCTGATGACACTCTGTCACACTCTTAGCTCAGTGTCAACGTCCGTCTGAGACCATCCTGCTGAAAGGCTTGTAATGACGAGGTACTGTTAATCAATTGTAAGGTGTCATCTTGGTCTTGTGATGACAAAATGTGAACAGCAGGATGAGGAGGACTGTTTAAATCCCAATTCAAATTAATCCTCAAAATATATTGAGTGATTCAGAGATCAAACACCAGTTGGGAATTTTGCCATTAAGCTCCTTGTTAGAAATCAGCAAGTTGTGAAAAAAGTAATGATACATTGCACAGTTGGACATGTGCATCTAAAGTTAAGAGATGGTCTCATTTAGTTTAAAAAAAAATCAAGACATTTTTTGTTAATCTGAAAATTTCAACCAAAAGCCAAATATTCCTAACTTTTTGTGAGTAGTGAGTGTTGACTATTAGGGAGTGTTCACACGGGGTAATTTCGGCGTATTTGTGCTCTAATACGGGCAAGATGCGCGCCGAAATTATGGTAATCCATAGTTCTCAGATTAAGCCGCCTCTCCTCGCTCGTACAATACGATCATATTGTACGCGGGGGGAGATAAGCGACATTTCAATTACTTGCGGTGAATACGCGCCGCGAGCAATGCTTGTCTATGGGGCTTGCGGGCTGCCGGCCCCCCCCGTGATGCGGGAGTATGTGCTGATCAGTGCGAGCTCCTGAAAGACACAATGTACAAGAAATACATTGTGTGAACGTAGCCTTATACTCCACCCGGATTGGTAACAATGTAATTTTCTGGGAGTCATGAGAAGGGATGCCATCCTGGTGGCCAAGTGCAAATGAGACATGCATTGGTGTTTGTTGCTGCCTCCTGCACTTCCTTCCATGTAACGCTATTTTCACAGGTCAAGTGTTCACTTTCACATAATTTTTTGGCATGTTTTGCACATCATAGTGCTATTTTTACCTAAATATTTACTTCCACACTTGCACTTTACTTGAGTCTTATACTGAGTTATTATATGATATGATATTCGGAACATTACTGTATTAAGGTGAGCAGATAACTTTATTGGTGTTTGTATTTCTTTTTTTTAGTACTTTTAATATCTATGTAACACCAAAAACTTTTTTCCTCTATATTTCAGTGTTTAAGTTTTTCTAATTAGCTGGTTTAGCTCTAGGTATAGTGGATATCGAAAAAATTAATTAAGGCTATGTAGCAGCACTGGGTTCTCCTTGGATTTTCAGCGGATTCAGGATCTTGAATCTGGCGAAAATCCGACTGTACCTGGTGCTGTGTAGAATTCAAGAGAAAATCCATGCTGTAGTCTACACAACACAGGTTTTCTTCTGAAGCCGCCATCCGTTTGATGGAACATGGAACATTATCTTCCCCTGTATACCCGTCAGATTTTCATGCATGTACTGGGCCAGCGGGAAATCCGAAAAACAACCGCGGCTCTTGGTGAACAAAAACCTGTGGCCAAAGCTGTGGTACAGCAATGTTAATATGCCGTCGGATTTTGGGCGGCATCTTAACATCGTTATGTAGACGTAGCTGTACAGTACTCTGGGCTTGTATTTAGACAATACTTTTTAGAGTAGCAGTTTTCAGAGCCTTTTTGTTTACAGGAGGTTTTTATGTGAGCAGCTAAAAGCAATAAGCACCAGAGTAACATTATGTGACGCCTTTCATCTGCTCTCTATGGCCACTTAGTCCCATACTGCTTCTGTTTGCCCTCTTGAAGTAGAGCTATTGATAGACACATTCGTAACAAGTCATATGGAAAATCCAGTCCTGGATAGATGGGAAAACCTGCTTTTCATCCATAGCTGATAGACCATTCTGTATCAATTCCAGAGGTAACAGCTTGCATCATAAATCTATGTGCTTAGAGGGACATCTAAACGAGTATCCGCCAATAAATCTAAAAGAGATGTTCACCTGCTCTGCTCATTTTGTGCTAGTGTAGGTTACAATGACTTTCCTGTGAATGTCAGCAGTTACTATGTGTCAATATATGTAAGCTCAGTGTGCATGCTTATTTTTCTTACAACTGGCTACTACTACCAATTATTGTAGAAACCAGGGATCACTGCAGACACAATAGCATTTCATATGTTCTAAGATTTCTTTTTTCTTGGAGTTCAATGTGTTGGCCTCTGTTAACAAATAGATGCTTGCAATATGAAGGTGGTTTTCTCGCTGCTGTCTTCTGCTAGAGCTCCTGATGGCCCAGACATGATTTAATGGGCACTGAAGAGAAGTTTATGACTGGCATTGTGGCACAGGGCGAGACAGATGGGTCTGAAAAGCGATAGGGTCGTGTGACGGCAGTGCTCACTTCTCATCCTGATGGAAAGTAAAACCAATCATTTTAATTTTTAATACATCCCATTCATATTGTGACACCAGCAGCAGCAGCGTAGGCAGAATGACAGATTGTTTTACTTAAACTGGAAGAATTTGATTAAAATGCATCAGCAGGGACATAGCCAGAGTGGAAACACAGGGTGGATTTTACTATTTCCACTTATAAAGTGCCAGTCACGGACGATTTGTCACAGCTTTCAAGCCATTAATTGTATTTAGGTGAAATAAAGGGGGAGTGCAGTGGTTACCCAAACCTTTAAAATAAAAATATGACCCCTTCGTAAGTCAGATTTATGCAGCTTTTTTCTAGTTATTTGTAGGACACAAGAAAAGAAACTTTTTGGAAGTACTTGTTTAACTGCATATTGGAGCTTACCCATATATTCTAACTAACTACATAGTGCAAATTTCAATAAGTGCAGAAAGCAGTGAAATGATGTTCATGCATAATTTATATAGAAGAGCACCACCAAGAGGGCAAGTTATCATGAACAGCAGCAAAAATGATACATTATGAATGAAGTATTAAGTATAAAGCATTGGGTTTCATCATTTTATACCATTACTTTACTATTGGACACTGGCTGCTGGAAAATCTTCCATAACAACAAGAATACTTTTAATAGAAAGTTTTTATTAAGCTTTCTTCACACAACAAAAACTGCATGAAACACCACAATGCAAGATCTCCAGGGTCCAATTTATCATTTTGTCAGAATGTCGCAATTGGACAACCACTTTACAAAACGAGGCCCCACTGATGATTGCCTCACTGTGGTTTTGCAGCTAATATCCCAACCAACAGGTCTGATCATTGTTGTATACTGCTGTTACTTTTATGTTTTATGACATGCAGGCTATTCTATGAGAGTAGGTTACAGCACTGGCTCATTTTGTATTATAGAGCTCAATGTCTAAAAAGAGAAACAAGAGTCTTCATTTTTGCCCATATAGGAACATAATAGAGAATAAATGTATATATGTATTTTTAAAAAGTCTTAATATAGCATATTGCTAACATATATTGCTTTCATCATAGACACCAATGATGCTGTTGGTTTGGGTCAGAGGACCCATAGTTGATCAGGGATTGGCCTGGGAGAAACGTGTTTTTCGGTATGGGGGTTTCATCCTTCCGAGCCATCACCTATGGAACCCCTTTTTGGCAGTAAAAGCTCCACCCCCTCGCAAAAGGGAGTGGTTTTTCCCCATCATTATGGTCAATGCTCTGCCCCTTCCCACTCATTTGCGCCCAACAGCTTCACCGGGGCGTTTCCCAAAAGAAGAAGTAGGGTCCAGCCATCCTTCAGTGCAGAGTGACCGTGCCCCTGCCCAAAATGGTGGTATTTGTAGTCCCCCCCTTTTTCAGGGGTTTGGTCTCTGCACCTTGGGAGAATGAGGCTGTCCCGAGTAGGGGGAGAGTCAGTGCAGGGGGCCATATTCCCCCAAGGAAATCGTTTTTCCCTCTAAAAGGGGAAAAGACTCCCCTTTGAAAAGAGGAATATATGTGGATCATCCCGGATTTCCCCCACCCCATCCCTATGCTCAGAAAATCGTCATCCCGCCCCCCTAAATTTTGAAAATGAGTCGGATTCTTTTATATCGCCCTAGCTACATTCTGTGCTGCCCCCCCCTTGATCCCCAAAATTCTGCGGTCAGCTGCTTTTTAACCACCCCCACTTTACCGGGAGGTTTTCCCAACCACCTCCCCCCCTTTCATGGGCCATTATGTAGCCTTCGTTTTTCTGCCACCCACCACCATCATAGCTGCTGCTACTGAAATCTCCATGCTATGTACCAGTCCCTCGGGCTTATACTGCTGCCACCCCTCTTTTATGTCCCCTAGCTCCCGCCACCCCCAAAAGTTTTAAATTTGGGCCCAACCCCGGCCTGATGCTGCTGTGTTGCTGCCCCCCCCCACATGTGTATTGTCCCAATCTGCCACCTCCACAGTTGTCATTGTGCTATCTGTGGCTACAATGCTGCCCCACCCCACAATCGGCTTTGTCACTCTGTAAATACTAAAGCTGTGCCAACTGACCATTCCCTTTTTGCCCCCCCTGTGGTTTCCAAAATGTGTTTCCCCTGCCCCACTCTATGAAAATGCCATATGTTTGGTTTTCCCTTCTTTTAATCGTCAAAAGGGAATGAATGGAAAAACAAAAACCGTTTGTGCTTTGGAAAGCCGTAAGGCATAGACTGGTCCTTTGTTTTACAGGATTGTTAAAATTTTAGGTAGCCAAAAGCAGGAGGGGATACAGCAAAAAGAAGACATGAAAATTTCCCATTATGGATCTCTGTTTGGATTAACCCCTGTTTTTATTTTTGGCTTTAGCAATATGATGTATTATTGACCAATTGAAAGCAACACTGAGGAAAAAAGGGAAAGCCCAATTTGAAAGCTAAGGTCCATTTAAATAAAAAAAAAAATAAAAAAAAAAATACTTTGCCACTTTCATTCCCTAAAGGGTTGGGAAAATTTTTTTGCCACCGTAGAAAAACCGCCACAGGGGGGATGCTCATCGATCAGTCCCCTGCCCCAGGTCCTTTGCTACCGGGACCAGTGAAGGGGGTAAAGGGCGGGTGTGTTTGGGGGGCCCAGGGGGCCCCATCCCCCGGCTTCTCCCCAAAAAAATTTAGATGAATGGGGGCTTTTGCAAGTTTTTTATTTGTCAAAAAAATTTTTGAAAACCCCTTACACCCAAATTTTTCAAGGGGGCAGAATATTTCAAAAGTTCCACTATAATAAATACAATATTTGGAAGAAAAGGGAAATAGTGGAAAAGAGAATCAAATGATGCCCCAAATGAAAGCAAAACATCCTTTAGACAAAAGCGCAAAATATATCAAAATCGGTAAAATACCTTTCTCCCCAAAGACCCAGGAGGGGAGAAGGGAATAGCTTGGAAACCCTGTCACACACACGGGGCCCGTTTCGAAGGTAAGACACGCCCCCTTTGTCATTTTTATCCACCCTTCTAAGTATATTTGTTTAACTTTAACATTTTGTTCAAGTATGAATTTATTTGGGGAGGGGTATTAACTAGGGGGCACAAATATTACAGATCATTATTATTGATCCACTATAATGTAGGTGTATGTGTATATAGTTCCATTATTTACATCTCCATCTTATTTGCTGGATGGCTGCTGCTTTGTAGCTTTTTGTCCTCCTATTATGTTTTATATTTTAATCATGTATAATAAAATGCATGGAATTTTCCTAATTCTGTGGTTACATAAAGGTGTTTTTGAAGTCATGCTTCACTTTGTTTTTTATATTGCCCAATTGTACATTTGTTGTTATAATACTTTATTATTGTTTTATTACACAACAATTTTGATGCATATTAAAACCATAAAACTGTTTATCAGCAGTGCCTTTGATATATGAGCTATACAAAGATGGATAGTTAAAGGGGTTGCATATTTTTGTTATGCTAGGTTGTAATGTCTGAGCACTACATTATTCTTCTTATTATTTTTTTCTTTTCAGTTTGCCCGATTTAACCTTTCTCCCCCCATGCTTTTTCTTCCCCCCAATCTAAAACCCCCCATTTTTCCGAATCTTTGCCCATCCCCCCACCCTTTATGGGGAATGGTTTAATCTCTCCCTGCATTCTTCCCTCTCATCTGCGCTGCCACAACCTCTTTCCCCCCATCAACGCCCCCGCACCAAAAAAGACCCCAAATAAATACAGTCACCAAATCCACCTCTCACCCTCTCACTGCTGCCCTGGCTTGGGGATAATTCCTAACCCAGGGCCTCCCCAGCACTTCCAAATGTTGTTCTGCATTGCCAACAGATCCCCCCTACAAACTTGTAAACCCTCTCAAACCCTTTAAAACATTCCCCTTTATCCGCTCCCCCTCTCCTCTCCTGGAGCTCTCCCGGAACCACGGTCGTATTAAAAAAACTCTCCCCACAAAACACGACCCATTTTCTCTCACAAATTACTTTTCCTGGGCTAAAGAAACCCGGCTGACCCCCTTGACAGTCTCCCCCGCCGCACTTCCTTTTTGGGGGTCTCCAACTTTCCCTACTCCCCCCCCGGTAACAAGCATGGAGGAGGTGTTGGCCTTCTCCTGCTGCACCGGTCTTTGTTCCCCTTTCCCCCTCTACCCCCCTTACCCTCCCCCCCCTTTGAGGTGCACTCTTCCCCTTTTTCTCCCCCCCCAACCTGAAGTGGCTGTTGTCTCCGCCCCCAGGCCCGCCCCCTGCCTTCCTCCCCACTTTTCTTCTGGCTTTCCCACTTTTTTCCAGAATCCCCACTATTGTATGGGGATTTTTTAACATCCAATTGAACACTCCCGCTGCCCGCAAATCCTCTCACTCGCCTTCCCTTTGGCCCCTCAAGTGGACCTCTGATCCACCCAAAGATGGACACACATGGCCCCATTTTACCCCCCTCTGCCCCCTATCGAAACTAAAATTCCCCCCACCCCATATCTGACCCCAACCCGATTACCTTCTACACCCTTCCAAACCCCCACCTGCTCCTCCTGTCTATATCTAGTACACCCACGCAGGAAAACCCACAAAACCTCAAACCCCCGCACTCTTCTGACCCTTCCCTCTTTTTTTCCATTTCCCACTTGACAACCCCGACAAGCCGCGCTTTTAAAACAACACAATCACCCGCCCGACTCAGTCCTCCCTACACACAAAAGAACCCAAAATCAACAGAAAACCTGGGACACAGCCTCCACCAAACAACGAGGGGAGCTTCCAGAAAGCTGAACGCCCCCTGGAAGAAAAACCGCCACCCACGACTTTACTTTTTTACAAAAAAATCCCACAAAACATTTAAGTCTGCACTCACACCCCCAAAAGGATTACTTACCCCCTTCTCATAGCCTCCTTGCTCACAACCCCAGAATTTATTAAAAACCCCTTTAACTCTCTCCCCTTCCCCCCCGCCCTCCCCCCCATCTCTCCCATCCGGCGAAATTTTTTAATCATTTTTTAAATAAGATCAAACCCCACAGAGAAAGTTCCCCCCTTTTTCCCCTACCACCTCTATACCCCTACCATCGCCCTCACCCACCCTCACCCGAACCCCCGTCCCCGGTGAACATTCCATAACCCCCTTTTTCCCCCCGTTAGTCATGTAACCCC